>CAJQUW010011552.1:0-128865 GCA_907163375.1 Prostheceraeus crozeri | reverse complement strand
GGTGACCCAATCGCCGGTAAGGGTAAAAATTTCAATTTTTTCGTCATTTATCATATTGATGGGAAATCTCTTGTGAATATTACATTTGAAATCCTCTGAACATTGGTTATCGGTTAGCATTCAAATAGCAGATTATATCGCTTGTGTTCATGTAGGTTATTTGTAAGAAAATCGCTATGTTGATATGGGTCTCACGTGAGCTTCATAGACTTCTTGTCTGAGCATGGATATCCATGGTCTAGTGCATGAATGCTGATTCGCTGAAAGATTCTGCGTAGTGGTACGGGAGTATGCAGAATATGACGCTTCAATACACGTATTGTGTATGTTTCATGTGAGCCTCACAGACAGATTGTGTGACTGATAGCTGAACGCTGATTCGATAAAAGTACAAAGAGAGTAGCATCACCAGTTTCGACAACTGTAAAGTGTAGGAGTATCGTTGATTCTGCCGTATCTGTGAGTGTTTCTATTTTGCTTCGTTATGGTCACCAACAGTTCATCACGAAAGCGATATTTCAATATAACTCAAATGAATTCTGATCAAATATACGCGCTACTCGAGTCAGTAAACAGCGACGACGAAAAAGACATTGAAAACTTGATGAATGATTCCGATACGGAGTTCATATGCCCCGAATCAGAAGAACGAGACATTTCAGCTGAAGAGCCAACTACGCCTTTCCCCCTTATATCAGCAGCAACGATTCATGGTGAAGGTGATGCTAACAAGAAAGAAAAGGCACCTGTAGAAGAACCTGACTGGACTTGGAGAAATAAAGAACTTCCCATAGATCGAAAAGAATGCAATTTAGTTGGAGAGGTTTTATGCAATCTAAGTGTCGACTCGCCACCTTTGGATACTTTCAAGACAGTGACAAATTGGCAAGTTCTTATTTCTCATATTGTTGAACAGACGAACTTATATGCTCAGCAACGTGGTCGAGCGTTCATGACAAACGCAGAAGAAATGTCAGCTTTTATTGGTTTGAACTATATTATGTCAATTAATAAATTGCCATCAATTGATGATTATTGGTCAACAGCCACTTACATGGGAAATGATGGTGTGAAGTGTGCCATGCCACGAGACAGATTCAAACTAATTCTACAGAATTTACATTTTTCTGATAATACGCAGGAGGATAATTCGACAAGTGATAAAGCGGCTAAAGTTAGATTCGTAATTAATCATTTAAATTGCGCTTTCCAAGCATCGCTTGAGAACTCTGATTCGCAAAGCGTCGACGAACATATGATAAAATTTAAAGGTAAATCGTCTATGAAACAGTATATTAAGTCAAAACCCATCAAGTAGGGTTTTAAGATGTGGTTTAGATGCTAGAGCAAAACTGGATACGTGTATCAATTTGATATTTATCTTGGTCGCAAAACTGCAACACAAGAATACAACTTAGGCGAAAGTGTGGTTCTACAATTATGTGAGAAACTCAACGGTTCTTACTGTCAAGTTTTTTTCGACAACTTCTTCACAAGTCCAAGGTTGATCAAGCAATTATTTGAAAATGGGATTTATGCTGTGGGGACTGCAAGAGTAAACAGAAAGAACATGCCACGAAGTCTAAAAGTAAGTGAAGTTGCAACTATTTTTTTAATGTCTTAGAATTTTAAGTAAATTACCATGATTACTTAAATTTTCAAGCCTATTAATTTTTAAGCTCCTACAAACTGAAGGTTAATGCTCTTAACAATATTATAACCTCAGCAATATGTAGGGGCAAGTTTTAGTCATTCTTCAGATTTAGTAGCGGTGCACGTATATATTTTTTATCAGTATACAGAAATTTTGCGGATGTAGTCAAGTGGCGCCAGATTTTTCGATATATTTTTGATTTCTCATATTTGTATGTTTATGAACTTCGATCTAATATCTATAGATATCAAACATAATTTCGACGATCTATCAAATATAGTAAAAGGAATGGATTTTGAACATTGTACAGAAAAAACATACACCAGTTTGTCATACTTTGTTATTGAGACAAAATCACACGAAGCTTTTCGCCCGCTCTCAATCAGGTGTGACACGGGAATGACAAATCATAAAATCAAGATAGGACAAGATCAATACTGGAACGGTGGACAACAACTCACAAGCTACCATGGCAATAGCAAGTCTTGATGGACATTGTCGTCCACCACGTAGCCGTGAACTGCCACAGAGTGCCATCGCTAGGCATTTGTTGACCTGCGGCTGCTACGTGAATGCTAGAGAAAATTTTAGTGTTTTATTCAGTTCTCGCCATTTCAACATTTTACGCAGTCTTGAAGCTCTGGCTATCAAACGATTCGCTCCTGATTTGTGTGTACATAAAGATTTTGTTGCAGACTTGCTATTGCCATGGTAGCTTGTGAGTTGTTGTCCACCGTTCCAGTATTGATCTTGTCCTATCTTGATTTTATGATTTGTCATTACCGTGTCACACCTGATTGAGAGCGGGCGAAAAGCTTCGTGTGATTTTGTCTCAATAACAAAGTATGACAAACTGGTGCATGTTTTTTCTGTACAAAGTTTGCAAGGGGTCTAACTTTTTCAAGGATTTTGAACATTTAAAAATAATGTTCAACTGTGTTACTGTTATAACTGAATTGACCTTTTCAGGAGGACAAATGCATGAAGCGAGGCGATATCGATTTCAAATTTTCGAATCAAATTCTTTGTTGCAAATGGATGGATAACAGGTTCGTTCTGATGTATCGGCTGCTTGACATATTCATAATTCTGATCATAATGTTTCTTATGTATTCATTTTTCATCCGAACTTAAAAATCATTGTAAGCGTTATAAGAAATTACTTTATCTAATCCGTAAGGAGTGTTCTAGAAGCCTAACTATGAATAGGCTATATTGAGATAAAAGGTACAGGCTTAGGTAAGATTGTTAGATTGTTTAGAACTCTTTGAAACTACGTTTGTGTCGAAGTATAAATGTATGTAAATTGCATGATAGTTTTATCAACTCTCTGATTTCAGGTCGGTCGTAGTTCTGGCAAACAATGTCGATGGAGCCGACGAAGTAAGTTCTGTGTATAGGCGACAGAAAGGAACAAGCGGAAAGACTGCAATAAATTGCCCACTGGTAATCAAGCAATACAATAGTGGAATGGGAGGTGTGGACCTTGCAGACCAATTGAAGACCACTTATCAATTGGACAGAAGATCAAAATACAGGTTCTACCTGCGCATTTTCTTTGATTTGATTGACATCGCTTGTGTCAATTCTCATATAGTTTTCAGGAAATTCACATCAGACAACATTGATCTCAAAAATTTCAAACTTAGTGTTGCTGAAGGTTTGATTGCTCAATACTCAAGCCGTCAAAGGCTTCTTCCAAATCAAAGGCAACTAAAAGGAAATTTACATCAATTCCTTCATCTGGTGAAATAGCACATCTTCCTACGTTTGGTGATAGGAAGCGTTGTGCTCGTTGCCCAAAGGCGAAACAAGACAGAAAAACCTTTGTCGCATGTGTAACGTGCAGTGTACCTCTTTGTTTGCTCAAGGAACGAAATTGTTTCCAAATGTTTCATAATAATCTGTAAATGAATTATATGCTGAAGTTTATATGCACGTACATGAAAAACGAACTTTTATCTAACTTTTTTCAATGAATAGTGTTTATTCTAATACCTACTTATCATCATAAACAATATACAGATAGTAATTTAATCATAATAAAGTACATAGACTAAATTTAGAATTTCACATATTTCGATTACTTTTACCTTTACCGGCGATTGGGTCACCTGTGACCCATCCCAGATTTCGGACAGTATTGAAAAATTGAAATATTTAAGTTAAAAATATGTTATCTTAGTCACTTCTCATTCATATCAGAGAAAAAAAATATTAAAATTACTTAGCAATTTCTTATCGCTGTCAAAGGGTTAAGTCAAAAAGAAAAGATATTGGAAGAATGGTCTAAAAGTGGCTCATTATCACAAAGGAAGAAGATCCGATCAGTTAAGTATAATGACATTGATGAAGCGCTTTTACTCTGGTTCACTCAACAGCGCTCACGAGGTGCACCTATTAGTGGGCCGCTGATGATTGAGAAAGCTAAGCAATTTGCAGCGGAGTTTGGACACGATGAGTTTAAGGCGAGTACTTGATTTATCGATTCTTTCAGACATCGACATGGCATTACTTTCCGTACGATTTGTGGCGAATCGGCAGCGGCTAATACCGTCGGAGCAACGGAATTGAAATCAAATGTACTTTCTCAGTATTTAATGCGTTACGGTGAGGATGATATCTATAATGCCGCTGAGTCAGCTCTATTTTATGAATGTTTGCCAAATCGGACGCTAGCATTCAAATCAGATACCTGTTCTGGTGGAAAGAGAAGCAAAGTGAGAGTCACTCTGTTGTTTTGTTGTAACATGTCCGGCACCGATAAAAAACCTCTACTGATGATAGGAAAATCTTCAAAACCTCGATGTTTTCGAAATGTGAATGCCAAACAGCTTCCAGTTGAATATCGATCAAATAAAAAGGCATGGATGACCGGCGAAGTTTGGAATTACTGGATAACCGGCTTTGATCGAAGTATGTCAGCCTCTGGTCGTCGAGTTCTTTTGGTAGTTGATAATGCTACCTGTCATCATACCCCGGCTTCGACGCTTCAAGCTGTTGAACTAGTTTATCTCCCGCTAAACGTTTAATTCAACCTTTAGATCAAGGAATTATTCAATGCTTCAAAAAGCATTATCGTCACATTCTTCTTCGGCGTCTACTTCTGCATCTTGAGGCAGATATTGATTTCAGTTTATTCAGGTGCTCTCTACTCGACGCAATCTATATTAGCAATAACGGATGGAAAAATGTGAGTCAAGAGACAATTCGCAATTGCTTCAAGCATGCCGGCTTTGTAAAACAGGATGACCAGACGATGGACTCTTCAGATATAGAGAGCAATATTGCTGAGGATTTCAGAAACGTTTTCACCTTCATCAACTCCAAATTTGGTGAACGAATCCTTATGTCAAACGTAACGTACAATGATTATGTGGATGTTGATGAAAACACTGCCACAGAGGAAGCTGTGGCTGATCAAGTAATTGTTCAAAGTATCATCGATCGTGACGAAGATGATGATGTCTCGTCCGTATTAGAAGATCAGGAAACTGAAGAGCATCCACCGGTAACTTTACACACAGCAGTCGAAAGTATTGCACTTCTGAGAAATTTTCTTACTGAGAAGGGATTACCACTTGACTATTTGGAATCTCTTGAGCAACAAATAGTGAAAAATGTGCGTAAGTCGAAGCAAACGCTGATAACTGATTATATGGCAGTATAGACATGTTTCCATCACCGATATCACTTTTGTTGCAAACCTGATACACTACAGTAATGTTATTCTATAATACAGTACATACAGTATGTTAGATCATATTGTTCTTTTTTCCTGACCAAAATACTTAGGTATGAAGAGATAGCGTAATCACGACGGTATAATACATGTATTAATAAATTGCAGACACAGTGATGAGTTAATGCTAATGATTTAATCAAAACTTCTCTATAACGAAAATTTCATGCGGTCCCTTCGATTTCGTTATAGACAAGTTCGACTGTATAAAAAGTTTGATTCCTTGATACCAAAGATTTACCCACCTAGTCTAGAAGCCAGTAGAAGTGGGAGTAATAATAAACAAGTAGAATATCTTGATATTAACATAAATATCACTGACTGCGGCACAATTACATCTGTTTTTCATAAAGTCGACCATTTTAATTTCCCTGTCACCCTTTTAACCTTTCCGCAAAACTGTATGCCCTACAGGACAGGAGCTAGAGTGTTTGCTGGACAAGTTTTAAGATATGGGCGCATCTGTACATAGGAAAAAGATTTCATCCAAAAAGTCAATCGTACAGCTACTACTCTCATTAAGAGAGGATGTAACAGCGTAGATCTCAAGCAAAGTGCTGAGAAGCAGCTGCATAAGCATAGTGAAACTTTATTGAAATACGGATACTTTTCTGCTAAGCAGCTCCTCAATAATTGTGCGTGCTTTCATTGATTTAACTGATTTCGAGGCTGCTTTCATATAGCAGGGCCCCGCTTGGGTGAGTTTGAGCGTTCAGGAGTAGGGGCCGAAACGCGAATCCTTACCTAAGTTCCTGCTGATGACCTCAATTGCACATTTTTTCAATCAGGTAATCTGTTGTAGTTGTTATTTCCTTTAACCTGTAGGGAACGCCACATGGGTCCTTTTGAGGGATCAAAATCTTTTCACTTATCGTTATCTTCTACTTCATCTTCTCCTCAATCAAAGCATTAAATTTCATTCTGACGCAATTGACATGTGCAAGCAACTGGGCGACCAGACCTGCAGATTAAGTTTTGTCAATACATATAAGCAATTTCCGCAATTACTACACTGCCCAACACACAGTGTGGCAGACAGGCAGGAGTTCTCGAGTAAGTCATCAATTTTTTTTCTCACTCTACTTATATTTACACAGCACTTTTTTTCATTACCTACCATTTGAATATTTTCAACATTTACATTTGTGTTTTATTCTTATTTTTCACATTGGTTTTACTTACTGAATAGTTTGATTTGTGATTTAGTTCATTATTAACTGTGTTTCGCCTAAGGTTAGCCCTTGCTAATTTGATTAAGTCAAAAAGTCAACTATATTAGAAAAAAACAAAGACAATTTAAGACCACCTTTATTATTACCTGTTCTGAATAAAAATCTAACATGAATGCCATGTCTTCGACTTGTGACAGTTAAAACAAAGATGACTATTAGAATGCATGTTTTTGCAAATTATTTACCAATCCAGAAAGACTACAGGCCAATGTGTCGTATGTATGTCAATTGTATTGATAAAATCATTTCTGCGCTCACTATTCAGTTACACCTGGTCAAAATGAAAATTTTTAAGATCAATGTTAACGAATTGCGTTGCATTTTCCATCAAACCTACAGCTATGTATAATACGATCAGCGAGGGGCGATTATTAAATTTGATAGAAGTGAGCGATGAGGAAAAAAGCTTGAGAAACACTGCTCTAAATGGTCATCAATTGATCCGTCGAAGGATTGACAGAGCTCATCCTCTCTCATCTTAACCTGATGACGCGCTGTGATTCGTTGAATAATTAAATTAGCGAAGGCTTTTGGAGAGAATTGTTGCTTGAATTTTGAAAATAAGCATTGAAAGATCCACAAGTTTCTCCAGATGTGTATTTACCTCATAGGGCCTAGCTGGTCCAAGTGGCATGAAGTCAAATACCTTCATTCTGCATCTACGTCTCAATTGTCAGAAGTGAGTATCCTACCATTTTCTCAAGATGTTCTGATACTTGTCAAATGGTCACTGATTGCTGGATTGACGGAGCTCATCCTTCCTCATCGCAACCTGATGACGTGGTGTGATTTATTAAATAATTAAATTACCAACAGCCCTTTTTGGAGAGGATTGTTGCTGTGATTTTGAGGTTGCACAAAATTAGAAATGAACCAACATCGTTCTTTCACTGCTACAATCATTTCCTGAGGAATTATATCAAAGACTTCGGAAATTGAGAATTAGATGGTAATCCTATTGAAATAGGCCCATTCTAAAGAATTTTTCGCGCTCTGAACGGAATTCCGTCATGGGGACTAGAAAATGGCTTACTTTCGTGAAACCTTAATTATAAAGAATTAGAAAAATAATAATGAAAAATAAAATTTAAAAGATAATGCATTTTCCTTAATAGAGGAAGCATGCCAAGAAGATAAGTAAGGGATCATAGAAAATGAAATTTCTCCCATCTCCATCAATAAGTCGCACACAGTGTCATGTGCTCTCTACAACCCCAACCCTACCCACAATTCTCCTATGTCATGTTGGTACAGTAATTAAACCAAAGGGCATGTATACACATACCATCATTTATTTCATCGACATATAACATGCGAGTAAAAGATGTTATATATTTAGGGTGAAGATGCCTAGGCTTGACATTGTAGTTATGTAATTCAGTGATTTACTTTTATTTTAAATTTGTTGACTGTTAACTAATTTGTTAACCTCATCAACTTCATAACTTAATCAGGTTAGAGTTTATGATCTACTATCGGTAAATTGTTATCATGTACAATCTGTTTCAATTGTTCTATGTTATTCATCTCACTCCTAGCTATAGACTGCATTTACTTGCCGCTAGCATAAATTCCATGTTACTTCATTTAAATGTTTGAATTTATTATTTCTCTAAGCTATGATTCACTTGTCTGACGATGATCTACCAGTATAGATCGGAATATATTACAAAAGTAGAAACACTTTAATTCTGAACAGAGCACCAATTTACTTGGTTCTTCCGACAATATGCTTAGTTATTTATTTAATTCTTGTGATTTTTGACTCGTTGTTGGAACAATTGAAGAGATGACAAAGTGACAAATTTTGTTTTAAATGGTTAGGAAACGGAACTGCCATCGTTCGTCAACATTGAAGACACTTTCATTAAGCAGCAACACCATTTCTCAATAATGATATTAACTTGCATCCCTGATTTTCGTAATAAAATTTATACTTCGGAACCCTCATTCATATATATATTGCATTTTGAAGGAATGTCAGGACCTAATAAATTTCATGCAAAGTTTCCGAGAAAATGTCACCCGATTTTCTCTTGATGCTTATTATGTAGCTCTATGACGCCTCTGGACAATTTACAGCCGCTCATCGTTATCATCAATTATTACACTGAACATCTGAAAATATCCTTGAACAAATAATATGAAGAAATGATGTCGTTACCAGCATACAGAAAATTGAGTTAAGCCAACCTTCCTGAAAACTCTCTTTTTTACTCGAAAGTTTCCCCAGATAAAAAATCTTCATATTTCTTTTCATATAAAGGCATCACAAGACCGCTTGAAAAGGCGGTTAAGTCACAACTGATTACATATTGTGTGATCAACACCTGAGACGATAGTCTACTGGTTTTGAATTAATTGCAAAACTTAATCATTTCTTGAAAGATACCTAAGGAAGCAACTTCAGTAGATTGGTGAATACCAATGACATCTCTTTTCTGCTTTCTAGGCTAAAATACTAATAATCACCAAAAGTCATTATTATTTGAGGAGATCTGTGTTCGAATATTTATGAATAATTTATTCTTTACTCATGCTTAAAAACGTTTCCTTTTTTCGGCCTTTTGTAACAATGTAGCATTTACAAAGTCGGCAAGCTCTCGGGACCGCCTGTCGTCACGCCAGTCCTGACTTTCAACTGCAGCTCCTATGGAAGAGAAACGCTGACATTTGTGTACTCTGCTATCAGCTCATGTGAGTCAATCCTTTCTGCATCGTCATTTATCGTCGTGAGAAAATTATTGTATCACGAGTTCAGTAGTACAGCTACGAGTAAGATCAAAGTCAAGGATAGTTGTCGAACGGGTGACATTCCACTGGCCAAATAGGGATGCATCCGAGAGCTTGCTCTGAACTAGTCCAGTAGAACTATCACAGCTGATTCGAGCATAATCTTACCGCTCATAACTCAGACAAAGTAAAAATCGAAGTGCTCCAAGAAAATGTCAATGGATGAATTGCGCTCTCTTTTCCTCCATCAATGTAGAACAGTGTAGATAGAAATATATGGCAGAGATCTACCACAACTCTTCTTTCGTGGGGTTCTTAAAACTTTTCCTTTGAGATGTTAATGTATCAAGAATATAGTGGCTCAATACGCTCATTGTCAACTTAGGACTAGTTGAACAGTAAATTCAAATGCAATGTACAGTCGTGCGAAATGCATAATACTCCCTTTTCGACAAATTAGGTAGAAAGACACTGCCAGATCTATAAACAAAATTTTTTTCCATCCTATTCAAATATTGGAAGACAATCTAGACATTCTTCAAGTGTATATGAAGAAAACACGATTGAATGCATTTAACATCATTTCAGTATTTTAGTCATATCAGTGTCTCATCCATTTACTTTTGCTCCCATTTTGTCAACTTTTTCATTTTCTACAAGTAGGAATGATTTTCAACTTCGGACTTTATTAATGTCTGCGATCTTAAGTACATGATCGACACAATCACGTGAAACCGTTGTGACTGAACTCATCTTTTGAAGTAGTCTAGGTGTATTTATATTTCACAGTGCTATAATCTCTATGATTATTGCTTCCATAATATAGTTTATGCTTTCCAAAGTGTGCATAAATTTCAAAGAGTGCAATAAACAGTCTTTATTGCACTCCTTCATTGAAATACATTAGCACATAGAAAGTTTTTCATCCTCTACAACGAAAATCATGGATAGATGTTGATGAGATAAATCTGCATGTACAATGGACAGAGAAGCAGGCTATCTGATTTCAAAATTGCTTTGGTTTGATTTTCAAATCATGTTAAGGATTATGATAATAGATTCTGGTAGTTCTATGAAGTATAAAGTAACTTACAGAACTCGTGCAAAGATATCCAGCTTAATTGCATTTTTCTCGATCAACAAACTATGCCCTCGCCCTTCGGGCTCGTGCATAGACATGTTGATCTCAAAAATGCAATAAAGCTGGATACTTTGCACTTGTTGTGTAAATAACTATTAGATGCTACGACAGAGAAAATCCGCTGTGGAGTTGTGCTTCATACGAAGTGCTTCATTGAAGTGTTCATTTCAGTGTCTCAGTTAATAAGAGAAAGTCAAAAGGAGTTAGTCCGACGGGACTCTGTTGTCCCGCATCTTAACCAGCTTTTTACGATCATATTCATCAAAGAAATTCGTATGGGTTCACTAAAATTGGAAGCTGCTGAAACTTTCACTACGGAGGACTTTGAA
Source organism: Prostheceraeus crozeri (assembly GCA_907163375.1). NCBI lineage: Eukaryota > Metazoa > Platyhelminthes > Polycladida > Euryleptidae > Prostheceraeus > Prostheceraeus crozeri. The sequence continues at coordinate 118,034 of CAJQUW010011552.1, read as the reverse complement.
AACATCCTATATCCCACGTAGGCAATTGCTTCATACGAAGTGTTTGATTGAAGTGTTCATTGCAGTGTCTCAGTTAATAAGAGAAAGTCAAGAGGAGTTCGTCCGATGGGACTCTGTTGTCCCGCATCTTAACCAGCTTGCTTTTTATGACCATATCATTAAAGAAACAATTTTAAATGGGCCGTCAAACAGTTTTAGCATATCCTGCTTTAATCTAATTAAAACCAGATAGGTTGATCTCATCTATCTACTTCGAAATTTGGCTTTAATTTTTTTAAAAAAGTTTTGGTTCCTTATCTAAGCTAAGAAGCTAGTCCCATAAAAAGACAAGAGTTTTTGACAATGAAAAAGATTTTAACAGAACATAGCCATTTCTTAGATAGGTTTTATTGTTGGATTTTTTATCAAATTTTCATGAAAGTCAATTCTAGCTCTTCGCACGTGTGCCCTTATCGTCGTGAAGGGTTTTAAAATGTATACTTCATGTTGTAGTATTGGCCAATTCATTTTCGCGCAGACAAGACTTAAAATTTAACTTCAGAAGTGGAACATTATTGGGACGTATCTCGGATTATTGGAAGAGGTAGTCTTGGTAATATTATATCATGACACGTAGCCCACGATGGACAGAAGACGCGTTTTTAACTATGCATTTGACGCAGGATCTACATGACATTAGTAATGGGCAAAAGCCCGTTCCAGGACACCATAAAATTCAAAAAAATAGTATCTTTAAAAACGACATAAATTCATGAATTTTGACCCTTTTTCAGGTTTTTAAGACCTAAATTCATGAATTTAGTCGTTTTTAAAGATACCGATTTTTCAAAAAATGGTACTTTTTAAATGGTCTAAATTCATGAATTTTAACCCTCTTTCAGGTTTTTAAGACCTAAATTCATAAATTTAGGCGTTTTTAAAAATACCCAATTTTTCAAATTTTTCAAAATCTCAAAATTTGAGAATTACAATTTTTACTCCCAAAATCATGACCGTTCCAGGACACCGAAAAAATCATAAAAGTTAAGAATCTCAAAATTTGAGAATTACAATTTTCACGCTTAAATCATGACCGTTCCAGGACACCGAAAAAATCATAAAAGTTAAGAATCTCAAATTTGTGATTATGACATTTTACTCCCAAAATCATGACCGTTCCAGGACACCGAAAATCATAAAAGTTGAGAATTTCAAATTCATGAATTTTATCCATTTTTCAGGTTTTTAAAATATGAGATAACTAAAATTATGTGTCTAAACTTACGTGTCTAAAAATATTTCTTTAAAAATGGAAGAAACAAAAGTGGAAGAAACCGCGAGAATATATCCTTCGTTATCACACTTAAAAATAAGTGAATTGAACAAAGAAAAACACAAAGATAGAGTACGCTATATGAAAGATAAGGAATCTCAATTATTACTTAGACTAGAACATTATAAAAAATTAAGAAAGAGATGGACTAATGTTAAGAATGTAACACAAGGAATTGGAATCTTTTTAACAATAAGTTTAGGTGCTTTAACAATTGTCATTTCATCTGGCGTTCTTACAATTCCTGTTGTTGCTACAGCTTTGTGATACAATTAGATTTTAGATGTACGTTAGGCAAGTTGTTTTAATTCTTACCAGCACGTCAGAACAACCGCATGACGTCAAAGCATCTGGCAGCTGTTTTCATTTCTCTCTCTTCTGTCATTGTTCCGTGTGCGCTAGAAGCAAAGTTCTCATTTGCAATGTCTTCCGTCAGCAAAATAGAGAGAGAATTTTGTTGCTTCGTGGATCAAGTTTTGCCTCTTATTTCACCAGACCATCTGGATTTCTTCAAAACGATATCAACAAAATTTATTCTTGAATCACTGAGAAAGAAACAGAAGACGAGTGGAAACGAAGAAGATAAAAAGAGAGAAGTGTTTGAAATAATCCGAGATTCATTCAAGGATGTTGACAGCAGCAATTTACCTGTATTTCTCGAGAAAAAGGATATTATAAGTACATCATCGTGCATCTCGTCATTGAATAAACTCATTGCTTTCGAGAAAATGACACATCGGAATCTTCTACGCTGCTATGTTTTACAAGGAGAAGTGCTTCAGCGACTGAAGTTATTGTCTAATATGAATTATACAAAATTCGTGAAAGAGTTAAATGAGACCCACAAAATAAAGTTTTCACGTTCATATGTGACATTACTGATCAAATTGTTCAAATTATCAAAGAACTATCCAAATTTAGCCAATTCTTCTCTATCAATTTACTTTGTGATGAAGAATTTTACATATCTTGAAGATTTCATTGATCATGAGAAAGAAGAAGAAAAGCGAAGATTAGCAGAATCCATATTTATTTCACCCAATGTGCAACAAACTGAGCAACAACCTGTGCAGCATACTGGTCTCACGCAGGAATTAGAGGACTTATAAATGTTGGACTCTACTTCATAAGTAACAAGTAGTAACATTTATTGCTACTTATTTGAGTGGAGACTGAAAAGTGACAATGGCATTGACAATTTGGATTTCTGTCTTCATATAAATGTTGGACTCTACTTCATAAGTAACAAGTAGTAACATTTATTGCTACTTATTTGAGTGGAGACTGAAAGGTGACAATGGCATTGACAATTTGGATTTCTGTTTTCATATAAATGTTGGACTCTACTTCATAAGTAACAAGTAGTAACATTTATTGCTACTTATTTGAGTGGAGACTGAAAAGTGACAATGGCATTGACAATTTGGATTTCTGTTTTCATATAAATGATGGACTCTACTTCATAAGTAACAAGTAGTAACATTTATTGCTACTTATTTGAGTGGAGACTGAAAAGTGACAATGGCATTGACAATTTGGATTTCTGTTTTCATATAAATGATGGACTCTACTTCATAAGTAACAAGTAGTAACATTTATTGCTACTTATTTGAGTGGAGACTGAAAAGTGACAATGGCATTAACAATTTGGATTTCTGTTTTCATATAAATGATGGACGAAAAGTGACAATGGACGTTGACAATTTGGATTTTTGTTTCATTTAAAATGACAAGTCTGACTGAGTTCCTAAAACAATACGGCAAACAAACCACGACAAATTTCGACCTAAAGAAAATCGCTAATCAATTGGGAATAAAGAATTTTCACATATTGATGAGACGAGTTGCAATTCCTAAAAAATTAGCCAACTGTAAATTTCATAACCAATCTTCACACATCAGATGAAAAAGGAGTACATTGGTCTGCGGGACAAAGAAATAAAACTGTTCTAATTGTTATTTTGACCGCCCTGAGGCTGAGAACTATTATTTTGACTCTTATGGACTTCCACCTACAAATGAAGTTAAAAAATTACTTGGCAATGGAACTTATAATACATTTCAAATTCAAAAACCGGGAACTACTTATTGTGGTCAATTATGTCTTTATGTTTTATTGAAATTACAGGAAGGAGTACCATTTCTTGATATTATGTTAGAATTGAATAAGGGAATTTAATTCCCGAAAAACGTTAGTTCCAAAAATTAAAAATCGCTTCGTTGTAATTCATTCTGATAAAATCGGCCTCTGATATCTTCATCATCTAAATCTTTGATTTCGTAAGTAATCGGATAAGTTTGATTTATTTTACAAACTTCAAATATTTCTTTAGTCCAATAGCCAACAAATCCTTTTTCAAATTTATTTTTATACTTAAATATTCTAACTCTATCTCCAATTTTAAATTTCGGCTTAAGTTTCTGCAAATTCGGATTACTCTCATTTGAATAATTATTTTCGAATATTTTCTTTCGTATTAAATCAGGATCGTCAGAAGCATTCTTTGGAATTTCTTCAATACCTGAATGAACTTTATTATTGTACTGCTCTACAATTCCTGGTAATACCTTCAACCATTTCTGATTTCTTTGCTCAGTAAATTTCTTGAATAATTTATTTTCTAACGTCCGATTGAATCTTTCTATCACTACGGCCTTCCCTGCATTTTCAGTTGAATAAACAGTTTCAAATAGTGGCTGAACGTTTCGGTTATAAAATTCCGACCCTTTATCAACAAACAATTTTTTTGGCTTTCTCTTTCTTTAAAGATTTCTTCAAACGCATATTTAACTGATAGACCACTTTTATTTTTTAAAGGCTTTACCCAAGCGTATCGTGTATATAAATCTATAACGGTCAATGCGTATTTATAATCAGAATCATTCGGCATATGAATAAGATCAGCACTCCTAATATCATCTTTATTGAATACTTTTACTTTCAATAGATATTTAGGCTTTCTATATTCTTTATGAATTTCAGACGCGTAGCGGCTTGGGTCATTCGACATTTCGGACGCGTAGGTTCGAGCGTTGCTCTCAGACAGCTTTGCTGTCGTTTCATTTAAACCCTGACCGAATAATATTTTAGCTTGTAAAGCTTTCTTAACAAACATTCTTTCAATTTTTTCTCTAAATGTAGGATTTTGAATACTATCTAATTCTTGAATCATCTTATCAGCTGCATGTCGAGAACTTAGATCATGATTTCGATAAGCTAAATCATGTCTATAAGCGGCGGCATCTACTCTATTTATTGGTTCTTCACCTGGTTTCGGATTATTATTCTCATCTAGTCTTATATCTAATCAAGTTCCTAGACCGGTATATGAATGACCAGGAAGATGTTTTTCTTTCGAATATTTACTCCAAATAAATCCAGGAAAGTTTTCTAATGTTTTTTGTATGTCACCTCCAATATGCTGACAATTTGAGGTTTTATGTACTTTTAAGAGATAATTTAATAAATCTAAATTAGAAATTTTTAATTTAATTAAATTTTCGGAATTTGTAGAATTCATTTTAAAAGATAAAATAAATGTTTTACTTATGGACCAAAGGTCCTGAGGTTATTACCGAATCATACTAGGACTTAGATATATTCCAGAACCATCTTTAGTTTCTTTAATTTCAATTAAATCATCAACATTGCGGAGAATATTTTTAAGAACTCGTTTTCCTTCATCAACTAAATTTAGTTTACTAATGAAATTATCTACTACTCCTTCACCCCTCGCAACTTTTTCTAACTCTATTATGTCGTTTTTGTTCCTCTAATGCTGCCTTCTCTGATTTATTTTTATTTACTGATTGGACAATACCAGCTGTCCCACCTGCAACACTTCCTGCTGCTGCTATGCCACCTATTATTAGTGGAATTAATGGGAGAATCCCGCCATTCTTTTCTTCTTGTAATTGAATATTCCCTATCATTGGTTTACTTATGTAATACTTTTTTTTGTTAATCGTAATAGTTTTAGGTGTATTTTTGTCAACAATATTACGTAATTTTAATTCAACAGTTTTATTATTATTACTTTTCGCTTGCGACATTTTTAATAAAAAAATTTTAGGTTATCAAAAATTTTGATCTATTCTAGTTATGAATAAATTTTAAATTAGGAAAAATTTTAATCTAAGAATTTTAATCAACTTATCGGAGCGAAGCTCCTCGAGGCTTCAGCCGATCGGACCAAGGGTCCTCAGGTTATTAACCAATCGGAGCGAAGCTCCTCCGGCTTTAGCCTATCATAGCCATCTTTCCATTAAGAATTTCAATAGAATATTTTACATCTTCTAGCAATAAACCATAAGCCATCAATGAAGTTGTGGAATCTTTTCTTTCAATATTAATTGTTACATCACAAGCAGTCTTGATAATATCTTCAGATTGTGCACTTAAATCGAAACAGAAAACAGGATATAAATGTCTCCAATCACCAGGAGTTAATTGTGGTTCAACTCCAAATTCTATACAAAGATTTCTATAAGCATCATATCCTTCCATAAATTGATTATTGGTATCATCGAATCTTAATGGATCAATTGGATATCGGGTTTGATTTAAAGCAACTTGTAAACTTCGAATTGTATTAATATGGAAGAGATTGTTGTTCTTATCAAAACTTGGAGAATTATTTCTTTGAAATGTTAGTAATAAATATCTTGGAGTATTCGAAGTTCTAGTAAAATGCCAGTTAAATCTTTGCCCTGAAAAAGTGACAGAGCTCGCAGTACGCTTCATAAAACTTACTGGAATTGGTTTATTAGTATTTAATCTTTTTGCAATAGCTGTTTCAACCTCTAAACTAGGAGTAATATGCTTAATCCACCATTCAAGTCTATCAATTTTTAAATATGCTTTTTTTCCAGTCTTACCAAAAAAGATTAATTCATTATTTGCTGTGCGATGAATTATTAATTTAAATTTTAATTGATATGATATTTTATCATAATCTAAATAACCGAATAATGGAGACAATGACCAATTAACTGTCTGTTTACTTTTCTTGTTAAATTCACGTCTTTCTTTATATGCATCATTATTTGTTTTATTTAAATGTTTTGCAATATTTTCTACATCTTTCGCAATTCCTGCGGCATCTGTTCCAGCGTGAGTTAAATCATCAACAATTATACCATCATTAGTATCAGGAAACCAACCTTCGATTTCATACTTTTTATTATTTTCACCAATTGTTACAAATCTAAGCATTGCATCAATTACACCTGGAGAATCACTTATTGTTTCTATATTTTGAGCTGCAACATCTAAACGCATTTGTTTTACTTCAGATGAGCGATATCCTGAAATTGCAAAATTTCATGCGAAACTGTGCTATGAATGCAGCCGTGCAATTGCTAGACGTTGCAATTCAATATCTTCAAGATCCTGGTAAGTGTTCACAGAAAGAATGATAGTAAACGGATATAAGGATGGTATAGCATGTCAATTATGTTTTGTCATATGAGTGTATGATTTAAGTCCTGATGACCTGGACTTTTCAGGTCCTTTCAGTCGCAGTGCAACCTAAATATAGTTTCTGATGCCATGATTAAATAGTTAGATTAGACGTCGTGCACATAATGCCAGGCAAACTTCAATGGATTGTGCGCACCCAGCTTGTAATTTCATGTGTGTATATCACTGTCATCGTTCACCATCATGCTAAATGTGCATAGGAAGGATCGGCATTAGTTCGATTGGCGTTGGACTCTCATATTTGAATGCATGCTTTCTGTATGTTTCGACATCATAATCTGCCTTCCTATCTCTCTCTCTGCTTCGATGCTACAATGATCACAACTACAATGAAAAACTTTATGACAATTTCGAATTTGTGGATATGATGTTTGAAATCGAGTATTACTTCCGAAAATGCATCAGCCATCCCGCATACAAATGTATAAATGGTATGCTTCATGAAATCATCAATCAATACGAATTTCATCGTGATGAAGTGTAACATTTAAAGTTTAAGAGCGTTATTACTGGTAATCATTATTGACATAGATTCATCAAAATCCTATCAGCTTAATCCTTATCCTGAAACCTCGGCGACATCTTGCCTTTATTTTAAATCTTCTCAGCAGCATCATCAGGAGTGGAGAAGTCTCACATCGTCCAACCCTCAACAGAAGAGGAAAGGAAGAAGTTAAAAGGAAAAAGTAAAATTAAGTCAGCAGCATCATCACGTAGACTACTTCTCAATAAGCGCTTATCGAAAGATCTATTGCATAGATCAACAATTTCTCCTAATTGCCTCCTATATTTACTCAGTCAGTTGTGCTGATGGTCAATAAACAGTCCAATTACATAGTCTAATGCAGGAATTCCGAGCGCTTTCGGCGGGCACCTTTATCCTTCACATGTGTCATTATAAATATTCATCTCCACTCAACTTTACAATCATGTCCCCTGTCTGCTTTTCAAACCCACCTTAAATTCATTGTGTCATATGTTTTATGCAATATTTCGAACCAATCTGAACCCTATATGTGTGTCCAATGTCCTTGCTCAATAGTGTAATGTGCGAACTGTATAGTCTTTGTAGTAATTAGTACTTTGTATCAGTGCTATTTTCAACATTGTATACACGCACATTCACGCTGTGTTAGTGCATCCAGGCGGCCTTTGTGGTTCATTGTAGTTGTACATTGTAGCACATTGTAGTTGTACATCTTTCCAACAGCATATATTTGCCATGGCTAGTAAACTGTTGTTGATGATGATGATGATGAGGAAAACTCCTCAGCAGAGTAAGTGAATTTCCATACAGATCACGGTGTTCGTTTGACTTTGCAGGTTTCAACGATGGAACGTCACCAATCCAAGACTTTATGAGGCTGTGTGCACAGTGCCAGTATCATTCTGTGGTTAAATTTGTGTATCTCTCGCTGAAATACGAACTGCCTCAGAATCGTGAACAAATGGCAAGTACCGATTATGACCATAACTATGATTCTTTTTTTTCGTTTTTCTTAGATCATTTTTCAATTGGTCGTCATTTTGTATACAATTACACTAATGAGTTCTCATGCTCAAAGTGTGATCAAGTGATTGAGGGAGGATCCCATCAAGATAATACAATGATTCTCACAACACGTAAAGATACTTCTCTTCAAGAATTGATGGGTGAATATCTCCAGACTGCAGACGATCTTCACATAGCCTGTAACCTCGGTGCTGAACCATGTGATGGAAGGAAATTGAGACGGAAAGCAAAGGTGAACCTGAATTCTTTTATTTGGATTCAATTAATGCGTTCGGGTAATTACAATGTTGTCATCAAAGAACGTGTGGAGGTCCGAGTCAGGGTAAGATTTCCTTTGTGTGTTTATTTCATTGCCTGATGGTCCTTGATACCTATTTACTACATAGACAACTTCGGTAATAATATTTTACATGAGAACGCGCGAGGGCCTATGAGGATGCGGTGTTACCAACAATATTATTATTTAGCTTAACGATACTGTTCAGTGCAATATTGATGATACCGCATGCGTCATGTCAAGTTGGCTACTTGAAGCTGATCACAGTGTAGTTTCATCTGTTTTACGTGTAACCTCAATCACAGCTTTACAACTTTCCTATCTTTGAAGATGACTTTCTCTCACTTTCAGAATAGAAATGACGCTTTCCGCCCGGTCGCCATGGTTTGTCTAACGGGATCTGGCATGGGGTCTCATTGGTTTAATTACGTATATCGAAATGGCAATTGGAGTTGGGTAAGTGATACGTTTTCAAAAACTTTTGACTCAAATTTTCCTTCCGATGAAAACAATAAAATAATGAAACATTCTATAGGTGTTTTGATGATGAAAGAAGGCGTTCGCCTCCCAGGTAGTGTGAAACCATCTTCACCTTTAAAGAGAATATCCATTCCAGAATCAATCATCAATGAGCAACAAATTCCAACGAAAATTGCTCGTGAAGAGTCAACAGGCACAACATTTTGTCATTCTTGTGGATTTGTATATCCAAAAGATAAAGAAATGATGCACTCTTGCAACAGAACTGAAAGGAGAAGAAGTTGCATCGTTCGGTATGAAAATTGCGAACATTTGATGAAGGCTGACAGCAAAGGGAGGCATATGAAGACATGCTGTGGAAGAAGTGGACTATTCAATCAATGCGATCACTGCTTAAAAGTTCATCGTATTTCAGCGCATAAGCCACATAGGTGTAACTCAAGAGATCATGTTTTCGTTCTTCAGTGCAGAATATGTGAAATTATGAGAATTTGTGCGAACCCTTCCTGGCTATCAACTCCAACATCGGACGGTAACTTCCTGAAATTAACGTGTTCAAAATGTCCTATTCCAATGCTAGTAGTAAATGAAAATTGGTTTGCTAACAACGGGTTTACCCTGCGAAAAGTGAACAACAGCAACAATCACCACTATTATTCTTGCAGTAATGCAAAAGCCAGTTGTTCAGCTACAGCAATAGCTGTGAAGGTGCTTAGCGCGTATAATGTCATAAAACTGAATGCATCTCACAATCATGTGGAATTTTTCAACGTAAGACAACGCTATCGTACGATAAAAGAAATGATCAAAAGTGGTTCATCAAATGATCGGATCCTAAGAATAATCAGAAGGCAAAAAAGCAATTTTCGCAGGTCTTCATTATCTTATTGGAGACGCAAATTGTCATCAATAGTTTGGAAAGAGGATTCAAACGATTTTGCAAGTGTGCAAAAAATGGCACAGCATGATAACACGGAGTTCCAGAAAGCTGATATCCTTATTTACAAGCCTCATCGAAGTCATGGATATGGCGTCGGAAAAATGTTTTTTTATTCGGAGTAATGACAAAAGTAATGATACGGATGTGGAATAAATTTGCTAAGCGTGTCCTCATGATGGATTCTACGTTTTCTTTAACGAGGCACAAGTTTTGCCTGATAACGATGATGGTTGTGGGACCCTTTGAGACTGGAGTCCCAGTTGCCTGGATGATCACGAATTCAGAAAGTAAGAAAAGTGTCACAGCGATGATGATCGCCGTGCGGGAAAGGGTCACAACAATTGAAATCGACTTTTTTATGAGTGACGACACTTTCTATTATAATTGTTTCCGTGTGGTTTTCGGGGAATCACATAAGTTGTTATGTACTTTTCATTTTAAGCAAAATTGGAAGCGAGTTGCGGAAAAAGCCCTTCAAAGATTAAGATTGAATGGTAATGCTAGAATGAAATTACTGAAGGACTTAAACAAGTTGTTAACAAAACTGAGTAACAGCGCAACTCCAATTATTCAATTATTCAATTACAACGTAGTTCTGAATTTCAACGTAAGCTTCATCACGAAGGATTGGATGAGCTGTGGATATATTTTAATAACAATTACATGCAACGATGCAAGGAGTGGATTTTGAGAGATAGGTATTACTCAGTTGTGAATGTTAACAATTTCTTAGAAGGATATCACAATGCTTTCAAAAAGCGTTTAAGACAATCAGGAAGTCTTTATGCACGCCTTGATAAATTCATATTCAATTTACAAGGTCACATCAATGACAAAGTGGATGAAGTTCAATCTCATGCTCACCGTTTCTCTAGTTTTAGATTTAAGAAAATTTTGGAAGAACACAAGAAATGTGAAAAGGAATTTATGAGGCTGTGTGCACAGTGCCAGTATCATTCTGTGGTTAAATTTGTGTATCTCTCGCTGAAATACGAACTGCCTCAGAATCGTGAACAAATGGCAAGTACCGATTATGACCATAACTATGATTCTTTTTTTTCGTTTTTCTTAGATCATTTTTCAATTGTTCGTCATTTTGTATACAATTACACTAATGAGTTCTCATGCTCAAAGTGTGATCAAGTGATTGAGGGAGGATCCCATCAAGATAATACAATGATTCTCACAACACGTAAAGATACTTCTCTTCAAGAATTGATGGGTGAATATCTCCAGACTGCAGACGATCTTCACATAGCCTGTAACCTCGGTGCTGAACCATGTGATGGAAGGAAATTGAGACGGAAAGCAAAGGTGAACCTGAATTCTTTTATTTGGATTCAATTAATGCGTTCGGGTAATTACAATGTTGTCATCAAAGAACGTGTGGAGGTCCGAGTCAGGGTAAGATTTCCTTTGTGTGTTTATTTCATTGCCTGATGGTCCTTGATACCTATTTACTACATAGACAACTTCGGTAATAATATTTTACATGAGAACGCGCGAGGGCCTATGAGGATGCGGTGTTACCAACAATATTATTATTTAGCTTAACGATACTGTTCAGTGCAATATTGATGATACCGCATGCGTCATGTCAAGTTGGCTACTTGAAGCTGATCACAGTGTAGTTTCATCTGTTTTACGTGTAACCTCAATCACAGCTTTACAACTTTCCTATCTTTGAAGATGACTTTCTCTCACTTTCAGAATAGAAATGACGCTTTCCGCCCGGTCGCCATGGTTTGTCTAACGGGATCTGGCATGGGGTCTCATTGGTTTAATTACGTATATCGAAATGGCAATTGGAGTTGGGTAAGTGATACGTATTCAAAAACTTTTGACTCAAATTTTCCTTCCGATGAAAACAATAAAATAATGAAACATTCTATAGGTGTTTTGATGATGAAAGAAGGCGTTCGCCTCCCAGGTAGTGTGAAACCATCTTCACCTTTAAAGAGAATATCCATTCCAGAATCAATCATCAATGAGCAACAAATTCCAACGAAAATTGCTCGTGAAGAGTCAACAGGCACAACATTTTGTCATTCTTGTGGATTTGTATATCCAAAAGATAAAGAAATGATGCACTCTTGCAACAGAACTGAAAGGAGAAGAAGTTGCATCGTTCGGTATGAAAATTGCGAACATTTGATGAAGGCTGACAGCAAAGGGAGGCATATGAAGACATGCTGTGGAAGAAGTGGACTATTCAATCAATGCGATCACTGCTTAAAAGTTCATCGTATTTCAGCGCATAAGCCACATAGGTGTAACTCAAGAGATCATGTTTTCGTTCTTCAGTGCAGAATATGTGAAATTATGAGAATTTGTGCGAACCCTTCCTGGCTATCAACTCCAACATCGGACGGTAACTTCCTGAAATTAACGTGTTCAAAATGTCCTATTCCAATGCTAGTAGTAAATGAAAATTGGTTTGCTAACAACGGGTTTACCCTGCGAAAAGTGAACAACAGCAACAATCACCACTATTATTCTTGCAGTAATGCAAAAGCCAGTTGTTCAGCTACAGCAATAGCTGTGAAGGTGCTTAGCGCGTATAATGTCATAAAACTGAATGCATCTCACAATCATGTGGAATTTTTCAACGTAAGACAACGCTATCGTACGATAAAAGAAATGATCAAAAGTGGTTCATCAAATGATCGGATCCTAAGAATAATCAGAAGGCAAAAAAGCAATTTTCGCAGGTCTTCATTATCTTATTGGAGACGCAAATTGTCATCAATAGTTTGGAAAGAGGATTCAAACGATTTTGCAAGTGTGCAAAAAATGGCACAGCATGATAACACGGAGTTCCAGAAAGCTGATATCCTTATTTACAAGCCTCATCGAAGTCATGGATATGGCGTCGGAAAAATGTTTTTTTATTCGGAGTAATGACAAAAGTAATGATACGGATGTGGAATAAATTTGCTAAGCGTGTCCTCATGATGGATTCTACGTTTTCTTTAACGAGGCACAAGTTTTGCCTGATAACGATGATGGTTGTGGGACCCTTTGAGACTGGAGTCCCAGTTGCCTGGATGATCACGAATTCAGAAAGTAAGAAAAGTGTCACAGCGATGATGATCGCCGTGCGGGAAAGGGTCACAACAATTGAAATCGACTTTTTTATGAGTGACGACACTTTCTATTATAATTGTTTCCGTGTGGTTTTCGGGGAATCACATAAGTTGTTATGTACTTTTCATTTTAAGCAAAATTGGAAGCGAGTTGCGGAAAAAGCCCTTCAAAGATTAAGATTGAATGGTAATGCTAGAATGAAATTACTGAAGGACTTAAACAAGTTGTTAACAAAACTGAGTAACAGCGCAACTCCAATTATTCAATTACAACGTAGTTCTGAATTTCAACGTAAGCTTCATCACGAAGGATTGGATGAGCTGTGGATATATTTTAATAACAATTACATGCAACGATGCAAGGAGTGGATTTTGAGAGATAGGTATTACTCAGTTGTGAATGTTAACAATTTCTTAGAAGGATATCACAATGCTTTCAAAAAGCGTTTAAGACAATCAGGAAGTCTTTATGCACGCCTTGATAAATTCATATTCAATTTACAAGGTCACATCAATGACAAAGTGGATGAAGTTCAATCTCATGCTCACCGTTTCTCTAGTTTTAGATTTAAGAAAATTTTGGAAGAACACAAGAAATGTGAAAAGGAAATTCGAGTAGTAGACGTGTCAGAGCTGTCAAAGGACACTTGGAAAGTTAAAAGCGTACGCGACGAGAAAAGGCATTACAAAGTGACAAAACACAAAGACTTCATATGCTGTGACATGGTTTGCCCTGACTGCCGCGTTTGCAAACACATGTTCATCTGCAACTGTACGAAATTACCATTTTCGACGTACGGTTTCTGTCGTCATATTCATGCCGTTTGTGCATATTCGGAAAGAAGTAGCGTAAGTTCTGTCAGCACGGACGTTGCCGATCAAGCTGATGTTGTCACCGTTTCCCTGGAAATGAAGCATCTTAGAAATATGTGGAATGATGAAATATCTCCGGCTCTTTCCAGAGTCCTAAAAAATGATAATTATCCATATATAGATGAATTACACCTACATTTACAAACGCTGAAAAGATTCCTGAAATGTCCAAAGTAAAAATGTATCAGTTTCAATTTACTGCATGATAGCACACGCAGATTTAGCGTTTCTGATAGCACAACTATACCATTGAAAGAATATTATGCAGTAAAATTCTGTTAGGATGTACTGCTTCTCGGTCCATACCCAAGAATTCGCTCTGAATGTAATGCACACGCTTTTGCAAATAGATTTGGCAGAACTTCTTTACTTGAGCCTCGTATTGTACTTGTGAAATCCAATGATTTAGGTGGTAGCCTGTTTATAACCAACTCGAACTTCATGAAAGATCGTAGAGTGCCAGTTCACCGAGGCATATGATAGAAAACCGTTCTCAAACTTGTGTAGTATATGCGCCAAACTTCTTATCAACCGTAGACCCTGCGTTTTGCTCATCAAAGTGCTTGTAAAACAAAACACAGCGTCTTCGACTATGCAAAGGAATTTATTGCTAAAAATATTTAAGCTTAAGAATATAAGTTTAGAAGTCTTCTTGTCTCTCCTGAAATATTTCGACTTTTCAGTATGTTCATTCCACTTAAGTCTACATCTTCACAATCCAGAAGCATTCAAGTTCAACAATTTCCTAGTCTATTTCGTATTTATTTTTTACTGCACCGCACCTATTGTATTTGTAATTCAAAATATATTCAAAAATATGGAACATCATCAACGAACATTTTAGTGGGTACAATCTGTTGTTAGTCCTAATTATCTGAATTACTGTGTCTGTCTTATATTTGTAATGGCATTGGATATGGTCATTTTTTTTGAAAAATTGAAGCATATTTGGCTTATTGCAATGGGGTCTACGCGGATTTAGCTTTGCCTGCATTCATTTCGTGATTTTTCTGCGCTGCAATTATCAATAGAAGGCGCTACTCAGGTTTGGTGTAAAGTTGTTCTTCAACTTTTGTTGATTCCCAGCCACAGCGCCACTTTATTGGTAATAATCATTTCATATATTTGCAGCGTGCTTTCAAGCAGGTTCTGTAGAAAAATTAGAAGTGCAGATTGCATAATGATGATAAAGAAATATGGAATATTACATTTGAGTATTCACCTAACAATTTGGTGACTTATAATCAGTAAGAGTTATCAAAAGTTTTTTGTCAAGTTACCTTTGTATGTAATTGTCAATTCCAAGCCTGTACGACTCCTTGGAAGACGTCTGAATTGCCTATTGTGTGACTCCTGAATAAGTGTTCATGTATTGACTTTACGTGGCATGGAGTTGGTGTATATAGCACATACTTATATTGAATAGTGGAAAATAAATGCTGGAAAAGTGACCATTATTAATTCAAAGCAATTAGTATCAGTCTAGCATTAAATTTACTATTATCACTGAAAGTGAATTGTCATGATTTATGTTGGAATGCTTTTTATTTACTACTCAGGCTCATCTTTGAAGTCATGAATAAATCAGATAGAAATATATAAAAGACGAAACAAAATGAAAAAACATTTCATTTTTTTGATTATCATTTAACATTTGATCAAAGAAAACAACAGCACAAAAGAAAGTGATAATGTAAAACTATATTGTCGATATGTCGAAAATTGCAAAAAACCGCTTCGGATGGATAAAAGTACAATAAAGCAGCTATTGATGATTATGAATATCATGGACATTCATTCAACACACCAGTATCAATAACGACACGCATCATCAATGTCGCAAGCCAAAGTCTAGACAATTTGGAAACGGAGAATGACTGCAACTTGTTTTCACTCAGCCGCCATTAAGATGCTGGTGACAATCAACCATAGTGAAGCGATTCCACACAAATTGTATCACGATAGACTTAGACTGCTGTTACCTCTGCTCGCTCTACAACTTGTATTTTATGAAAGCACATTTGTCAAACGACTGACTTATTGACATTTATTAACGCAATTGTACACGCACTGAAAGGGGTATATCGTCTTAAGATTGTGGATTGAACATCGAAGCAAGAAAATACGTGTTCTACAGCATAAAACAATACAAAACAAAAAACCTTTAACAATATCAAAACAATTCAAATGCATTGCCTTTTAACCACACCTGAAAAAATATTTTAATCTACCATTATGGGCGATTTACCGATGGATTGATCGCAACCCTACCCATCGGAAGTGATATGAATGGTGTTAAGTGTTTATTCGTTATTTATGCAAGAAATCGATATTGACAAAGTTCAACTCTACATCTTTATGCCATTTTTTTAAATTCGATTTTGCAGCTTTTAAATCACCATAGTAAGCTGCTTAGCATTCTTTCGAAATTCAGGCCAAATTTATTTTTTGTCGATGAAAGATGAATTATCCTGACTTCAGTTACGAAGAAATCACTGATGCTATATCATGTTCTCTTGCGTTTGATAACTGCTAGGCAACACGAAGAGTATTCAATGAAAAATGTGGAAAAAGAGAGGAAACAACTGTGATTGGACAAAGAAGATTGCTACCATATTACTTTGCTGGAGTGAACTGTCATTTTATGCTAACTCTACATCAACTATCAAGCGTAGTAACTAGCAATGTTTCTGGATTAAATCAATTCTTCTAGATCGAGTTCGGGGTTTTAATTGTCTACTAAAGTGTCATCCTCACTGAATCAGACAGCACTTAGATGAGCACAACTTGTAAACGCCTAAGATTGAGACATGAAGCATTCATCATTTGTGATTATTCGTCCATTCTAATTTTGTATCTGCTACTGTTACCATTTTCATACTTGATGAACTGCAAAATGAATAAAAATATACAAACATTAAAATTAAGACACAAATATGAGCAAAAAACAGGTCGCACCTAGTAAATTAGATCATGGATGATGCTGAGGAATCTGTTATGGATGTACGTTAGTCAATCTCTATGCAAGCAGATGAAGTGATACTTATCAGATAAAATGTCGAATTTTATAGTGACGATGCAAGTGATGAAGCTACTGTTTAGACTGAACGAACAGTATACTATATTTTATAGTTTTCAAAAACGGAATATTATGTGTGCATGATGGTTGCATAAAGAAACGATTGCAATGAGTCAATGTAACTTTTTTTTAACTAAATACGTGCATTTCCACATACTAAGTCGCTTTTGTATGGCACTGAAATGAAGTTGAACAAAACTTTAAAAAAAATTCATTATCATTAGATATCATTATCACCGCGCAAAAATCACAACCAATCTGTCAGCCTGGAAAAGGTGTTTCATAGAAAAAAATCGGAACCAATTTTGAGAACAATAATAACTATTATCTGATCGCATGGTTGGATCACTTCACTTCTGACTGACCTATGTTACATCCTTGTTAAAGCGAGTTCGGTCTGACATCAAATGGCGCTAGAAAGTGCATCACGAGTAAGTTTACTGAAGAAGGTTGTGACGATTTTATGGGAATCTGACTTTGTGAGTGACTTTATCAAGGTGAAATAAGTGACATTTTTCACGCAGGCCTACACAAAACGTTTGTCTACTGCATTGACTATTGCATGAATACGATACGATAATTCGGTATGATCAAGTGTAGTCAAACAGTAATAGACAAGTCATGATTTCCATCACATTTTTGAATCCTTCATCATACATATGGTAGAAAATTTCACCTGACAAATAGCCTACATTTTCCAGCTTCAGGTTATCACGAAGACATTTTCTGAGGAATGTGTATGAAATGATCAAGCAATTTCCTACCTGAACATGACTGATTCCATCCTGATTTTTGCGTTCATTAAGATGAGTGATTCGTCGACTTTTCGTACGGATAGTGATATAAATGAGCAATTACTTACATGAAGTGGCAGCTACGCGAACCAATGGTCAGCTTGGCAATCTGAAGTCCAAACCCGTCGACAGATCCAACACCATTCGAAGCTGCAACGGGCGCAGGTCATGTGCATGCATCCTCCTGATCGCTCTGTGAATGTCTGACAGCCAGGACATCTTCTACTGATTGCTCTAATTGTTTGAGTTGACTGTATAGACGATGGTGAGGGTGGACGAAAGGGAACGTCATACTGAGGATTTGAGCTTACTTCCCCTTGTGCACCTGCAAACGTGGAAAGATAATGTTGATTCACTGAAACCCTAGCCTATAGGCTAGTCACGGTGTGAGAAAATCAACACATTTCATAACATGCCTCACATCTCATCCGCGAAATTAGTCTCTACGTGTTATTTTCAATTGAAATCAATCAAAACATGCACTCGCACAATCTCGAATACTTCCGCCAGATGGACTATCCGACTATAAATCAGGCAATTTTTTTTTAATTTTGCGTAGAATCACAACCTACACATGGCAAATTAAACATGCATCATACCAGAATTCAAATATCTCCATTTTTTGCCTAAGTCCGGAAATTAATTGGATAAGATTGATATCACTATAATAGTCGGTTTAACATTGTTATTTGTCGACGTTAATTGATCGCTACAATTTATTTCCTTCCTGATGCATCAAACCAAGGCTTCATACGTCTGTTTTGAAGTACACGATTTATATACTTCATTCAGCTCTTTGCATCCAATGACCAACCAGCCTTGAGCTATACAAAATTTAATCATTCCACCAGCGTGTCTGATGAAAGACCACAATCTTAAGTGATAATCTGATACTCATAGGACTGTACAAAAAGCAAGCCCGCTAAGAGATTGGGAGTGCTTCAATCATGCTTTTTTAGAATGTATCGGCAACTATATCCGCAACCATTTCATTTTAGACTGTAAGCGAAGCATCTAAGAAACAGCCGTTACAACGTCTATTCACGATAATTGCAAATTGAAAAAAATACATGAATTTCCTATTCAATGAATAAACAAGAAATAATTTGCCAAAGCACTTCAAAATTTCTCTTCTTCATTTACATGCTGATCGCTTCTAACTCGCAAGATTTCAAGCTTCGTTGAAATTCGCCGGCTATAACTAAAAACATCCCAGACAATCCCCTCTGAAGGGAAGTCAATCATCTCATGGTACACGAATCTCAGTAATCAATACGCGCGCTACAATTCTAACTTAAATACGCATAGTGATAATTTCGATCAATGCATGGCTACCATCATGATAAATGGATGAACTCACCATCCGCCGCATCGCAATCTCCTTCATGTTCAGCATCCCTACAACGTTGACAAATTTTCCAACCACATGCTCGACATTCCAAGTTCCCGCCAGCGTTTTCGCCGGGCAGCCAAGCTTCCCCACACTGCCTGTTGGGGCAAAATCCGCCTCCTTCATGTGCCACCAATGCCTCCGCGCCCCTGCTCTTCATCTGGGAGTAGTAATCCGAACCTAACAGTAGAAAGTGATGTGGATCATCGAGATAGGAGTCAGGACCACAACGTGCTGGGCAGGCAATCGTCCATCCATACTGCCGATGCAGACGAAATCTATGATTCTGAATCGCTTCTTCTGCGTAGCTACGAAAGCAAGGAAGGCAAAGACAATGTTCCGGAGTACATGGAAAGTGCAAAATAGGTCCAGATATGCGCTCCATACACGCTAGACAATGATATCCGCCCAAACGCCAGTTGTCTCGAAGACGGGGAAGAGGAATGCAGCTGTGAGGTTCATCGATAGTCGAGTCATCAACACAACGGAAGCTGAAAGCCATGGGAGCAGGGGAGGGATTGCTCTGACTTTCGCAGTCCGGGCAGCTGCCGTAGATGTTTGAGGCCAGATCGGAGAACGATTGGACGGTGGGAGCAGGGGACGGTAGAAGAAAAGTACCAGAGCCGCATCTGTGAAAGTCAAGGGGAATTCTCATGGCAAGTTGGATTATTATGCTAAACAAAGCATCCTCCAAAATTTTTTCCCAATCGATGTCAGGGCTGCCACTTTTCTAAAATAGAAATCGGAACGGAGTGCATCCCCTCACAGCATGCAGAAAATTCCGTTGAATCGATCATGAAATCCGGTTGTCATCGAAAGCGCCCGCGTGAAAGCTTCCTCCGTTTTCAGAATAGGGGAAAGTGAGGAGGTATGGGCAGGTGGGAGGTATGGGCCACCGCTCTCAGCGCGAAACGAAACAGAATGGGGGAACAAGCTATCTATCATTTGAACGCTATCTTAGTGCTCATTAACACACGCAATTTTCAGCTTTTCAATTGCATTGGTTCTCGAGTTATACATGTGAATAGGTTTCATGCACTGTTTTGAATTTTTTTGGAAGAACGCCATTTTTCTATATTTTTGCAGAAAAAATGTAATTGAGATATATGCCGCCTAGCATTCTCAAGCTTAGCCCTTTCTTAAAGATTGTATGTAGTATCGAGAAAGTAGCCCAAGGCTGGAGACTGGCTGCTCGTCTGTATTATTGGTGGTCGTCGCAACTTAACGAGTTATCGCTACGTTGTACAGACATTGGAAACATACGATGGAGATCGAGATTGGATCAAAGTCCAAGGATTCCGATCATTGAATTCATAAAGGACTAAATTTGAGGTAGGTCCACAAGTTCTAGATGATTTTCATTATTTTTCAATTTTCAATATTTGTATTTGCAGGTACGGGAGGTGGACGGTTTGAGGTACAGTGGAAGGACGTGATGTGTGGGCTCCGAGAACCGGAAATCGCACTCAATGGAAGGACGGTGGTGTATGAATTTGACGGGGAGGTGGAAGTCGACGAACTCTAATGAACAGTGAACTGCAACTTTTTATTCGCAATTAGCGAAAACATACATTTCTTTTGCCTGTCTCCTATAGTGAATCTCACATAGTGAATCTATTCAAAGTCGGTTGTTTTCCTTCAAAAGTAGTTCATTCATGATGGGCTATTTATTCTGGGTATGACACACATCATAGCTGTTATCAAATCTGTAGACTATGAAAATGACGAAAAGCGCCAAGTTCAATAACTCAATTCTACTTGCTATAGTTAGACATTATAACTTATCAAAAGATGTTATACACCAATAAGTATCACGACAGGCGTAATTTACAGCTAGCAAATGTAGCCTATATTAGTCATTCTACATTAGGAAATGTGCATTCGATTAGACCAGGCCATGGATTTCGCAAGTGGCCCATACCTCCTCACCATGTGGCCCATACCTCGCACCCAAAATTGAAAAGTCGATTTTTTTCAGATTTTCGTTTTTTGCCATTCATGTCCAAATGATAAATTTTAAGGGTAATTAATTATGATGCAAAGTTTTGTTCCTTGGGTATTAAGACATCGCACAGTGGTATATAGGTTCTCATTAATAGAATAGATGAAGCGCTAGATCAACCGATTCTAGGGTGGCCCATACCTCCTCACTTTCCCCTAGATGTGAGATATTCAGAACAGGTATAATTTTGCATGAATGAATACTACGAGATAAATACTCGAACAATCGATTTTCTCTTGGACTATTGAGCATTTCTGCAAATACTTCCGGAACTCCGGATGCACCGTGATAATTGAGGTTTACACTGACGAGTGACGATGCATGCGTTCACTGAAGTGAATGCATCACCTAAACTGAATCATTGTATCATTCGAATAACAAATGCTTCATCGATCATTAGCTTTACTTCACTAATCTGATTGCCATGACACGCACTAGTGATTTCAGGGTCAGATTTAACTAGGTGCGCTAGAATGCATATACATATACACACTTTGAACGCATTTGACTGGTGTTAGCAATGAATGTAAAAACACTTCAGGCACACTCAAGGATTTCCATGTTAGCCAAGGTTAACTTCACTTTCCAAGTACTCCAAGTAATGCGGACACGCTGATTGTATCATGCTATGAGCAATAATATTGCGCTCACAATTTTTAAAAGGCACTCATTGATCATTACATTTTGCACGTGGAAAATCGATAACTTGATCCAATTAATTTTTCGGAACCTCATAAACACAGTTGCATAAAAAAAGTGATTAGGAGAGTAGGAATACTTACCTTCCGCAATGAAGACGAAGTCTTGCTTCTTTTTCACGGCAGCACTGTCGACAATATACAAAGAAACGTCTCCAAGACCGCCAAGCAGTGCCATCTGCAGGCTCATTTTCACTTTCATCTGGAGATTTTTGCGTCAAAGTGAGATGGAAACAAGTGTCTTCATCTGGTTGCAATTCATTCAAAAGCATAAGATCTGGTAAAACGCGACCGGCTTGAACAAGTTGTCGATCACCCTCAAGACCCAATTGTGAGGCTGCGACTTGCCGAAGAAATAGTACATTCCAGGACAACTGTGATTCAACTACAACACTTCGACCACCACATATTACGCGTAGTCGGCGAGGCAAATCCATATTATCTGAAAAATCATGAGAGATTTTAATGAGACGGTAGCATGCAACTTTTCATCTTGAAAAATTGTACCAAACTTGAACACAAGTTTCACCAATCTTGATGTCATTGCATTAAGTCGGTCCCAGCATGTTGATGTCGCGGTTCTAGAAATTCTGAGTTCACTCGAAATAAGGGGAGTAAATAGATTCTTTGATGTGGTCCGTCTGCGGAGATGTGTACTAGAAAGTAGATTTAACAATATCTAATAGCATATGTAGAAGCCTATTTGACTGCAATGGAAGATAAGCTAAGTCACGCAGTTGTCATGCGCTTCTGCTTAAAATGGAAGCTGTTCACTTCAAAATGGATCCACACACAATACTCCCAGAAGCTTGAGTGAGTGGGCCCAAGGTAGCCTACCAGCAGGCCTATTATATATACGGTGTGAAACTACACCCTACGGCAATTGACTTTTGTAATATTATATCCGCAGTTGCATAAATCGCTGGTGACACCTGGAATATAGTAATTCTAACAATGCATGCAGTACGCGAAAGTGCTCCATCTTTGTCAACTTTTTTCTTGTCGTATGGAGTCCTACGGAAACGGCTACGCAAATGGCTAGGAAAATTACTTCACTAAAGGAAACGCTACCAATCTCAGAAAAGCTCATCAGACGAAGCAATAGTTGAAGACATTATTTGATACATATTTCTGATTTTATATATCTAACATATGCGACATATAAGTTGTGGTAACAGCTGTGACAAAACTAGTATACTGTACCTCACACTTGTACTACAAATCTGTAGACCCAAACTTTGGATAAGGAAATCGAATACGAATAACACCATGTGAACAAACGAAATTCAAATAAGGGATGGCTAAAGAGTTTGCTGCAATAAAATTTGAGTAATATAAAGAAAACTTTCTATGATTCGTCTAGCGTTGACAAACATCATTGGCTTGATAACTAATATATAACTATACATTTTTAATATAAAACTAGTGGATGAAAATCTTGTTAACATCATGAGGAAGTTGATATGGATTCATGACATGTCACCACAAATTATCAAGATTCAATACACATGATTCCATAGACCTAATTGTTGTTGTTCGATGTCTATGCATGATTCAATCCACAGACATCGTTGTTGACCTAGTTGTTGACATCCACAGACCTAATTGTTGATGTTCGATGTCTATGATTCAATCAATCAAAATTGCATCCATTTGCATGAATCACAGACATCGAACACTAAGTATTAACTAGTTGTTGATGTTCGATGTCAATGACGTGCATCGTGCGACTTGTGAACTTGAATCGTCGAGCAAATATACAAGATAAACCGCTATAAACAATTAAATACATTTGTATATGATTATGATAGCATAATTGTGCACCAAAGGGGTTTGTTGTGCACACTCACTGTATATTACATACATTGCTTTAAAGATTTTCTAGCAGGGCATCTGGCATTGTTTGTTGACCACATTATGGGATTATTTACCAGCACACAGTGATCTGTGGATCTAGCGTTGACGAATTCTCATTGTCATGTGACTCAAGTTAAGAATCATGTTGGGAATGATCAAGAAAGCTGAACAAATTATTTTCGGGAATTCCATTTTTTCCTTCATCATGTTAGAGATGATGATTGTCTCCTTACCTTTTTTGAATTAAACTATAATATTCATCATAATCATAATTGGGAAAAACAATAATTTCATTACAACATGCGTCACAAATGAAAGATTTGTGAGTTGCATTTATGAAATGATAAAATGAGTGTAGACAAATATGGAAGATCTCGTGGATTGTACACCGAGAATGGCGTCACATATCATAATCACGATCATAATCCTATTTGTTAAAATGTTTCAACTTGATGTTTTGTCAACTTATGTAACGTTTATAAAAAATTGTCATTTTAATAAAAAACACGCGGCTGATTCCAGCTGCAACTGCAATTGTTTTTGTCTTAAATTCTACCGACAGAAGATCAACCTGATTTAATTTTCTGTCGCACAATCTTCAGTCTATCTCTTGAGTAATGGTGTATTACCAAAACGGTTGAATATGCACTCGGTTTCGGTGTTGTACTGTCGCTTTCTAACAGTCAAAAATTCTGCATACAGATTGTCAAATCGGTTTAGTTCTTTGTCCTATAAGAAAGGCACATTAGCAACTTCATACCTGTGCCTATGTTCTTCGCCAACAAACTGAGTTTGCTTAATTTCTCTTAAAGAGCAACACCTTATGTCTTCTAATTTGTATGTGAACCATCTTGCTTCATCGTGATTTTGAGGTCTTCCGTTGGGTTGGTAGTGAAAAATATTCCGAGGCAAGTCCGCCTATAAGTGATAGCATGCTTTATATACATATACATATACTTAAATCATCATATGCATAGATATGTATAAGTATAAAAGTAAATTCAGAAATGGACAGTCATAAGATATTACATGCCGCAAGTTGTCAAGAAAAAAACTTTTGATTTTCTTCAATGGCCGACCGCTTTTACTTGGTCATGGTCGTACAAGCTTTTCATGGGCTTATGTCTATAATGAATATAAATGATCATGAAGTTACAAGTGCATGTACATAGTAAGCGAACTACGTAAATTTCATGAATGAAAATAAAAAATCACACACATCGCAGCAAAGGAAGAATGCGTTGGCGCACATCATCGATCAGCTATGATTAAGTGAAGGTCTTTTAACGCTAATGCACCATTACCCATTCTTTACCCTCCCTGCATGATTGATCGCAATTAGGGGGCAACTTCAGTATTGGGATTATGTTGAACGGAGGATTACTATTTAAGCATGAGATGTGCTTGCTCACAAATAACACCCGATGGTCTTTATCCTTAATTTTGTTGTCTGTGTGCTGTGGTTCTTGATCTTAATGAGTTACCGTCTCCCCTACCTATTAGGGCAGCAACCTCTGCATTGTAGCACGTGGATAAAATCCTTCGAGTTACAGTCCATGCTATGTTTTATCAAAAAAGTATTCTTTTCCTTGTTGCGTTTATAGTTGAATGTCGTCCCTGTCATAGAAGAACTGCAACATCCTGCATCTCCGCATTTTGTTGCACCTAATTGAGTGTTGTACTATTATTTTTAGATAGCATGCGTAACAGGGAGGTTGACGATAGGATATTCCCATTCTGGATTCTTTGAATGCATCAGTGAGCTTCAAACTTGAAGAAGATGAAATAATCACATTATTTCTAAAACAAGGATTATTTGGATTGTAAGATTGAACGCATGACAATACTTGAGATTCATCGTCATTATTTCCGTGTGATGCTCTCGGGATTTCCATTATAATATTGCATCATTTATTAATTTATCGGGATAGTATGATGCTTTCAGCCTCTTTTTCAAGTCTTTCAATCTGATCTCTTTCATAGTCGGATATGAGACGATCATGTTGATACGATTGTCTAAAGCGTAAGGTATACCTCGTGTCACATGCATTGGATGGTATATATGATAAGAGACATGCGTGACTGTCAGTAGGCTTTTAATAAATATCTGTTTCAATTTGATGACCATTAAGATAAAGCAAGACATTTAAAAAGTTCAACTTTTCCTTTCCAATTTCAATCGCAAATTTGATTTTACTATCCAGTCGATTAAGGTAAGAATGGAGATCCTTCACGTCTCCAAAGTTGTGAGTCCAAATGATAAAGACATTATCCAAGTATCTGAGCCACGAAGAGCGAAAAGTTTGAAAGATGGTTGGAGAAAGAACTTGTTCTGCATGGGAATACGTCCTTTTCTCCAGGAAACCCATAACCAAATTTGCGTAGGTTGGGGCAACCTTGGCTCCTATTGCAGTTCCTGAACGTTGTAGGCATATCTTCATTTCAAAATTGAAGTAATTGTTCCATATCAACACCAGATCCAGGCCTTCTATAGTAAATTTATTGGAAAAATCTTCCATCCATGAGTTCTCTTTTCTTAGAGATCCAAAAGTTAATTGCTGCTAATCCAATGTCTGAATTGATGTTGGCGTATAATGATGTCACATCAAATGAAGCAAAGCTCTCCTCATCCGATACCTGCTGTGGTATTTTAGATAGGAAATGGAAAGTGTCCTTGACATAACATATAATTTTAGAATTATATGCAGAATGCAATTGTAGAATATAGATCCCTTTATCATTAAAATGATTTTTTTATCGAAGCACACGAATCTATGACGAAGAGGAGTATGACGTAATAACGAAAAGAGTAATCAAACATCCTGTCTATTGCAGATATAGTAAGAGCAACAGTTCAGTACTTACTCTACTAGGTAGTACTTTCAAGCTGTGTGAAAGTCTCGCTGGCATTGATTCAATAAGTTTTTTACAATATTCAGTTGAAATTTCTTGAGTCCATACTCGTTTCACAACATGTATTTCACATCAATGAGCTCTTCATAAGGAGAACAGCAGTACTTCTTGACACTTTTTAACTTTGACCCACAAGTTCTCAATCGGGTTTTGGTCTGGAGAGTTTCCAGGCCAACCCTCAAGAAGTTGCCAACCGTGTTGGGATGCAATCCATTCCTTATCTAACTTTGCAATGACACGGAGCGCCATCCTGTTGCAGAAGTGTTGTATTGCTCATCACCATGAATTGAGGTACCTTTTCTTGGATGATTTTCAAACAGTCTCATGAATTAACTGTCGATCCATGTGGAACAAAATGAAGCCCACAACGTCCATTCATGGATATTGCACTCCAAATCATTACTGATCTTGTTGAACGAGCGAGGATGTATTCGTTGATTGATGGGTTTTCTTGCCGTCTGTCGATTTGATTGGAACTTGTTTATTTGGTTTCATCGGAAAGAATCACAGTAGACCAGTCATCCAGTGTAAAATGTTGGTTTGTTTACAAAAAGTAATTTCATCGTGAACATTTTTCTTTGATGAAAATGGCTTCCTATCTTGTTTATAAGCACGAAGACCGAAATTTTTGGTCAAGTGACCTCGTATCGTGACGCTGCTACACAAATTCCTTTCATTTGGTGGCAAATTAGTGCGAATTTCTGAAGATGTCAAAAGAATGAGCCTTTGCGCATCTGTGGATAAAGCGGTCAGTCCTGATTGTTGTTGCCTTCGTTCGACCTCTTCGTTTTCGACTTTTGGAATCTTTTCTATCATTGATGCGAAATGATGTCTTTGATACACAAGAGACAGATACACCAAATCCAACTGCACAGCAGAATTACCTAGAGATCTTACCATTAAACTATCATTCGCATTTCTGTGCTGACTTGAAGAGTAGCGATAAAGTAAAATGCAATTTCTACTAGCATCAAAACGCTATGCTAAAAAGTCAGTACATTAAGACATCACTGTAAAGCAGTTAATTAAATGAACCGTTATCTTAAAAATCATAAAACAGTTAATTAGGTGAATAGCTGGAAGTTTTGATTCCCCAGAATTAATGCGATTGCAAAACTTAAACAACACGATCACGAAGATAAGCTGGTGTATGGAGGGTGGCGACGGTTTCTTGATCCACCTCTTCTTGAAGCAATGGGAGACACGAATTGCAATTCTTCTGTATCATTTGCAATTGTCTTCACCATGGGATGGCTTCTCTCCGAAATGCCATTTTCTTGCGGCCTGTATGCACATGAAAAATCTTGCTGCACTCCCCATTCACCAACGACTCTCATGACCTCTCACTGCGAAAAGGGGTTCCATCGTCCCAAAGCAAAGTCTCGGGTGGACCGAACATCAAAAAAATCTGCCGAAAATCTTGATTGACTTCGTGGGTGCTTTCCTTAGCCATAGAATGCCATATTGCGAATTTGGATCCTGTGTCAATAATTGTCAAAAAAATTTCCCGACCAATATGCGTGATGTCACACGAAACGTTTTTCCAAATTTCATTTGCTGACAAGACTGCCTTTCTTGAAATGCAATTGAAATTGGATTTCGTTGATGACAGAACTACAAAGCAGATTCACAAACTTTTGGATAAATACAATATAAACGATAATCTCATTAGTAAGTCAAATACGTCTCTATCTAGTGCCTTGAATAGTAAAAATAAAATCAGAAAACATGACAACTGCTATCTTCGTAACCTCAATGATAAATATTGCTGTAATGATTGTATTATTGTCTTTATTTTAGCTGCATATTATGTAGGGGGCCTACAGAATTTTACATCGGCAAAAGTAGCCGCCTTTATTTGCGGTATGCTGAATACTGTAATAGCATTAATGCATGCAACAATGTCAGTGCTCTTTCTGACCATTTGATTCATAGACATCCAGATCACACTGGTTCTATTGATAGCTTCCATGTACAAATAATTGATAAATGTAGTGATCCTGTCGATACTACATTGTTCGAAGCTCGCCGAATTGTCCTATGTACCTGGCGTTTATAGTGCGGGTGTATACATTTGCCGTGATAAAGGACGAAGTCCGAAACGTCGGCAGTGAATTAATTCTATTACTCGTCATTTTCGTGCCTTATCTTTTTGGATGCATCTCTCACTAAACCTATGCGATCAAAACTTAAGAATCCTAACTAGAGGTACACCGAACCTTGTTTTTTAAGGATCGCCGGAACCAGTACATTTGCCTAACCTCGAAAATGGTCGGCCGAACCTATTGACATTTTCTTTTGAGTCAACAGGAGGTCCCTGTTTTTTCAGGATGAGGGAGTGAAATTGTTGCTCCTTGAACGAATGGAGGACTCCCTGAACTGGTGGCGGCAGAACGACAGATTCCCACTCTTGCGAGTTGCAGCTATGAAGCATCTCTCCAGTCTGTGCTCATCGGTGTACTCAGGAAGAATGTTTTCGGAGGCGGGACCGATGTAGGATGACCGCCGCTCCCGCCTGCTTCCATCTCGGGGCGAGATGTTGTTTTTACATGAGAACACACGATGAACTTTGTCCGTGACCGTTATTCGTTTTGTTGATTCAATTTGTGTTTCCAATACATGTTAATGCAATTTCAACGTTCCTTTTCTTGCCTCTAGGCTTCACTCAATCACAGGCCAACGCTAAAGTCGCTTGTAAATGATTGAGTACAAAACTACAAACCGAAATTCGAAATAAAATTCCTAACCTAATACTCTCCGAGACTCAAAAGACTTAAGTCAAGCCTATAAGTGATGCAATGTAATAAATTAAGAACCCCGAGGAAAAATATTCAGGACAGAAACATTTCAGCCAGTACAAAAAGGTTCGGTAGTTCGGCCGAACCGAACGTTCGGTGCACCCCTAATCCCAACCACATCCTGAAGGCATTACTATATATCATTTTACAAGTTTTGACTTCAAAGATTATTACATCGACGACCATAAATTCCTTGGGGTTTTTGCTACTCTTTTTGCTTGCAAAATCATGATCTCCCGTCGTCTGGCCCTTCGTCCTCAATTCGCTTTCGTGTTTTAGCATCCCATGAATTGCAGATTAATAATCCCTATGTGTAAGAGAGATTGTGGCATTGTGTCCGACATGGCGAAGTCTCAAGTCGTGTCAGTACAATGCGTTCCTATTTTCCGAGTAGCATGTTTTCATGAAGTGACATGTTCGGGTTTGAGAGAGACAACATTTCCTGAAGGCGGACTGCGGAAATGTTGTATTCGGATGAAAACGAAGGTAACGTGATTGATCAAAAAGCTACTCGAGTAGCTTGCGGATAAAATTCGCACAGAATAAGCAGTGTTTCAAAAATGATGATTACTAGGGTTGGAACCGGCTACCGACTCCGAACCGGCTATAAATTTTGAGGGCTGGCCAGCCAATGAATTGTTTAGTCAATCAAAAGAATGACAACATTGGAAG
The DNA here is from genome assembly GCA_907163375.1 of Prostheceraeus crozeri. Taxonomy (NCBI): domain Eukaryota; kingdom Metazoa; phylum Platyhelminthes; order Polycladida; family Euryleptidae; genus Prostheceraeus; species Prostheceraeus crozeri. Next base: position 87,868 of record CAJQUW010011552.1, on the reverse strand, counting down.
AGCATGCAAATGTAACAGGGTTCCTACGCGTCGAGCATTGTCAGGGAAATGGAAAATTTTTAAAGCAGGGTAAAATTTAACTAAAATGTCAGGGAATTAATTATTTTATCCGATTAAATGTCAGGGAAGTGTCAGGGGAAAAATACAGACTACTGTACAACTGCAGTTTTCTTCACTGAAAAATTGACTATCGATACTTTTAATGAGATGTTGGTTAGTTTTTAGGAAATTCTTCTCTACCCGATTCAATAGAATGTGTATGTTTCTAACTTATAATTTATTGATTATGATTTCTCTAATTCCAGTGCATTATATGCGCATTGAAATGACATGTATTCAGAGGTAGTTAGTAAAATATAAAATTACACAAGCAAATCATGTTTGTTGGAAATCGTGATGAGCAAGACAAATTTCACCAGTTTTCATTTCATTTTGAATTCTTTGTTCTGTAGAAGGACCCTTCCTGTTTTCCATCTTAAGTCCAACGTTCGACTTCATGGACGCAAAGTTAAACGGAGGCGCAACAAGACAATGTCGTGGAGGGCTTGTCTCATGTCAGGTTCCACCTTGGCGAACACACATTAATAATGAGTCCTATTATCTCGTGGATCTTAAACCTGTACTATTCCTTTCTCTTCGCACATGTACTATATAGGCTTATACTTATTCCGTTATATAATTCCGTTTAGGAATCGTTTAATTCTGTTTACGCAGTATTATTTTTATATAGCGAAATAAAAGCCGAAAGCTGCTATGATCTTATTTCATTTTTTTCTTTCCTCTCACCCAATAAGATAACAGCAGCTTTCGGCTTTCATTTCGCTATATTAATATACTTTGCATTATTGAATGAAATATATTTAATACTTATAACTAAACCAGTCTTTCAGCGCACTAAATGTATATGCTAATATCGATTTCGCCGGTCCGGCTTGGTCACTTTGTATTTAAAAATGTACTTTGTGTATATTTAATAATGCTTTCGAAGTCTTTATTTGAAAATTGTGTGATGATAACAAATAATATGTTCAGCGTTATCTTATTACACATTATTACCAGAAGAATGCAATAATTTGACATTCAAACGAACTACCAAAAAATACTTTAATGTACCAAAAGGTTTTGTCAGGGAACTTTTATGTTCAGATTGCGTAGGAATCCTGTGTAATAAAACGTGTACACATAAAAGTATGTACATGCATGTTGCGTGACGTAACTGTTGTGAACCGCTTCATAAAGTTGAAGTTCAAATATTGCATCTTTATTCGCTCAATCAATATATCCTGATATCCCGCGATTTAAAAAAAATTAAGCCGGGATTGCAACCCCTATCATGTACTCTCCACGCACCCAGTAGCAAATGATTCTATCTTCCAGTCCGTGATGATGTCATCATTAATTCTATTTTCTGTTGTTGTGCGCAAGCGGTGCTACTTGACATGGTGAGGGGTGTCCCGTTTAACTTAAGAGAAGACAGAGTTTAGATTGAGACAAATTCAAAATTCGACCGAACTGCACCTTTAAACAATGAAAAATCTTCATCCAAAGTCGTGGACGGAACCCTTGACTGACAAGCACACAAAATTCCTGCTACTTGACGATAATAAAGCAGCTTAGGCATGAAGAATAACCGTTGCAGATCATGAAAAAAATTTAAAATTTCTTTGTTCTTGTGTTTTTTTCAAAAAAATTTAAATGAGTGTAGGGAATGATGTGAATAGAAATTTATTTGGAAGTCAATAAAAAGTTTAGGCAATACTTCTGCTGCTGAATTCTCGGCTCTTTTTGTTCGAGGATTTTCATTGTTGACTTGACAGCAGTGAGGGAACTTGGACACTGATTAAGCACTACTGGCAATGATTGCCTTATACAACGCATGTAGTTTCTAGCCTTAATTTATCTCAAATAAAGTTTCCAGAATCGCATTTTCTAGCCTAAATGAATCTTACAAAAATGTTGCATTCCTTTGAATATCGCAAAATTATTCCACATATTTGATAAGTAACAACGCGCAGTATTGCTATATCCTTTCCAATAAAAAGAACCAGGTGCCAACGCGGCCGGGCGATTTGGCAAAATGTACTACAAATGCACGAATATTTGTATAATCACATAATTGAAGATCAAGTCGGCTAGAAATTGATAAAGATCATTGTCGGTGCTCTTTCAAGGGAACTCTTGCTCATCCGGTGTACCGGTTGGCCTATCATTCATGTGTTTCATGATTGCGACACAAAATTCGAGAAATCGAATAATGTCTAGCGGTCTAAACTGACCAGCTGCCAGCTTTAACCGTCTGTCACAGATACGCTGGCTGATGATAATTAAATTAAAATGTAAATTAAAATTAATTAAATTCATGATAATTTATTCTAACCATGATAATTATATGCCTTCTCTGTTGATGAAATTGCAAATTCAATTCCCATTCTACAGTGCGTTTTTTTTGACGTAGGCCTACATTAAAGTGGACATCCAAATTTTGCATGGAAATGATTTTGACAACCGATTTTGAAATCCAGTTCACAATGTATTGTTTAAAGGGATTTGATGTTTGTAAACAGTGTCAAATTTTCTAACAATCATTATTCTGCTTCAGACAAATGACCACCGTTGACTCAAATTTCTTCAGTGGGAAATTCAGTATTCCTCCAAATTTTGACTTCAAGTAAGTTCATCCTGTCTTCGACTGACATTGCTGCACCACAGAAAATTGTGACCATAACCATTTTTTAAGGAAACAAGACAATTTAACTGTAAGTTACATATATAATCAGGATCACCTTTACTTGGCCTTCACCATTGATTGTACGTATTGTCTGAAGTTTCCCAGGAGTGGCTACTGGAATTCTACCATTTTCGCGAAGAAGCTGTATCGACAGGATTTCGGATTTCATTTTGAGCAGATATCCGTGAAGTTATTAAGCATTTACGAGACCATGACCTCATGTTCTATTTCATTGCTCCTATATTGACCTTAAATTCAAAATTTGAAATTGAATGACACTGTGAATATCTCAATGACCTTTTCTTGATGTTTCACCTACCGGTTTTCTCAAGACATGATGTGATTGCCATTAACCACTGATTAATTCAACTCCCAGTTCTTGAGAGGACCGGTCGTCGAAACATCAAGAAATATGCTATTGTTGTTCTCAGCAACTTTGACTTATTTTTACCTTCTTTTTATGAAACAAGCTCCTTGTTGATACTAAGCATCTATTAATGTATTTGAATGAAGCTGTTTGACTTGTCTGAAGAGGAGTGCATTCAACGATGCAGTCGAAATCTGCGTGACACTGAAATAAGCAAGCAGGCAGCTACAACGTAAAAACGTTCTCAATCGACTGAAAATTCATTGAATTCTTCTACAATAGCTGAATTGAACTGACACTGAAATGTGTGACAAACCGCTTGTATTACTAATTAGGATTAAAATGGCACTTATGCATTAAAATTGATTACATATTGAGAGCGAAGTAAAGCTGTTTTGTTTCTGTAAATCCCCCGTGCATGATGGTCTCAATCTTTTGTGGTGTGCTAAACCCAGAAATCTAACGAATCGAGTTAAGTCAAACTTGCATTTTATTGCAGCATACTCCCAAACAAGGATAAGAAAATTTGTGTAGTATCCATTTTCGGGAAGAGTAACTATACAGCCAATGGAAATAAAGCGAAGCTGATAGATGAAGTCGTAAATCAGAATGCATTCTCATCGTGTATATTGGTAAGATATCATCGTTGAAATACATAAGGAAAAATGATAATTTTAGCCGATGTACGACTTTATCTTTGATGTCATTTTAAAATTTTTATTCTGAATCTACGTACAGCATGTAAATCTGTTGATGTTAAATGTATTACAAATTTTGTATTGGCACTTAAATGATGAGTCATTATAGAAGGTCTTAAAGTGGGATTAAAGGCCGCGGGAACCATGAACTAGAAGAAGTTCAGCTTTTATCGTTTATTTTCTTCCGTTCACTTGACTTTTTAGTGTAGATTTACATAATGAATCATTTTTCTATGTATGAAATAGAAAATTTAGGGGCGACCGCACAGAAACACTGTTAGGCTAACAAATCTCTAAAAGTAAGATTCACCCATTGAAATTGCCTTGTCACTAACATCACTGTTTCTGTGCGGTCACCGCAGAAAGATAATCGTTATCAGCAACCTCGAAAAATACAATTCGTGAAGAAAGTTGATTGACGCAGAGTTTGTTGCTTTGTCCGCAGGATCTTGATATCCTCCTTGTTATTTCAAGGCTTTGTTATAGTTTCAATTATGACAGGAGTTTACAAATAACGAAGAGCATGATAAATTGAACTCGGCCACATGGAAGGAAGGCGCATGTGCCTTAATGTGCCTTCGAGTATAAACAAGGAGCATTTATGCTGTCAGTGTTTTTAAGTTATTGCATCAAGCATGTTTCATGATTTCACAATTGATGTCATGACAATGGACTCCGCCATATTCTGTTTACAGAGGCATCAGACTCTTAGATATCCCTGAGAAAGTTTGCTAAAAGTCTATGACTGGTCTTAAAGTTTGCGCCGTGTACTGTGAGTGTAAGAGCAGTCCGGGTACATCCTCAATCAGCATAGACCGTGTTTGAGAACTGAAGCATATCCTTGAATTTTATGCATACATCCGCAGGATACGATTTTCAATTCACATGCGATGATGAATATCATCCCAGCACTCCTTTATAATAGAACATGATTCTTACTGATTCGATTAATTAACTGAAGTAATCCTAATGAGGCCTTGAAACAAATTCTGTGCCCGAATGTTGTCGATGTCGCGAGAACTTCACCGGTCTTTTGTTTGCTAGATTAGAAATCAGAGAATGTTATTTGTCGTTACTTGACAAGAACATGTTTTACTTCAACATGCTCTTTAATTTCAGGGCCAATCAGGGTCTTCGTCAGACGGCAAGGGCTCGAAGCAGGTAAGTTCAATTCAAAATATCGAAGCCACAACGAAGTGTTATCAGCGTCATAGATATGACTTATTATACAAAACCTGAAGTAATAAGATGATAAGAAGAATTGTAATCACAGAATTAAATATTTTGTTTATCTGCTTCGGCTTGCTAGAAGTGTGATTAATACGAAATTGACGGGACATAGAGGAACCTATTAAGTGGGCAAAAAGGAATTCCTTATACCTTACAGAGATAGGAAAAAAAAGTCGTGCGTCGCTTGCGGATTAATGTGAGTTCCAGCAAAGTGCCAAAATTCCTTCAGATTCGAAGAATTCAGATCATTGCGCACAAGTTTTCTCCATAATGTTGGCCCTTCCGATCATTATTAAAAAAAAGTAGCAGGCGTACGAAAATTAGTTCACTTGATGTTTTCACATTCTCTCCTCGGCATTGCTCACTGTATAGTGCATACATTGAATCGAAGCCACGCATCGATGTTTGTTTTGGTGTGTGCGAAGTGATATCACAGCACGCACGTATCTCTCACTGGCTCTGGTGCCCTCTGCTGGCAGCTCATTGTTTGCCGTTTCCGGTACACGAATTATCCATTCGAGAAGGAGCTAATTGTGTGATGTGCCATTTCGATATTAAGGTTACATACAATTCTTCCTTTCTAGGAAACCGAAGCGCGCGCAGATGAATCTAATTCTGTGATTGTAATATTTCCATGATATTCTAATACGTGGTGCGCCCAAAAAGTTTCCGGCCAATGACAGAAATTCCTTTCAATTTCTAAAGTAAACATCTGAAATCAATACATTGGTTCTTTGAGAGCTAGAAACGGTCAGGATCATAGATATCTGATCTGACATCTGTTCATAGACATCTGATTTCAACCAGCGAACGCACTTAGTCAAAAATCATTTTCACTCGTGAAAGCGCACTGAAAGGATGACTTCATTGCGACTTGATCACTTGGATAAAGTGGAGTATCGAAGCTCGATTCGTTTTTGTCTTCTGCTTGGTCAGTCAAGTGCAGACATTAAAGCGAACTTGCTTCTTGCTTACGCAGACAAGTGTCCGTCAGAATCGACGATCAAGTTTTGGATTGCCGAGTTCAAGAGAGGACGTCAACTTGTGGCTGACGAAGAAAGAGAAGGCCGCCCAAAGACTTCTGACAACGAAGAAAACCGCGCCAAATTGGATCTGTTGGCGAGATGCTGCAAGAAATGCGCTTCAACAAGGTTTCGTCTCACTTTGTTCCGCGCTTCTTGACCACCGAGATGTGCACCCGACGCCGTGAAGCCTGCCTAGTGAATCTTGAAAATTTATCGCCGCCATGGCGATAATTTCTTGAGGAACATCATCACTGTTGATGAAACGCCACTGAGCCTGTACGCACCTGAATCCAGGCGAGAATCTCTGGAATGGCGCAGGCCTGATGAAGGCAAAGTCTGGAAGCAACGATCTGGAGCGATCCGAAGAGAAATGATGCTGACTGCCTTCTGGAATGCAGGAGGAATCATCTTCCTGGATTTCCTACAAAGACAGGAGACAGTGACCGGTGAATATTACGGCGAGCTGATTCAGCAGGTCCGCAAGCCAAGAGGTCTGCCTCATTGGTTCCTTCAGGACAACGCTCCAGTGCACACTTGTCGAGCTGCCTTGGAGAAGATCGGCAGCGCGGGCTTTGAACTTGTGAAGCATCCACCTTATAGCCCGGATTTGGCTCCATCAGACTATTGCCTTTTCAACGAGTTGAAACGCCATCTCCGCGGGACCCATTTTGAAAGTGCCGCAGCTTTGGAAGAGACTGTAAGAAACTGTTTTGGCCTATTACCTCCCGCTTTTTTCCTTGATGCTTTCAAGGCACTCCCAGTTCGCTGGGAAAAGTGTTTGGCCGCGAACGGCAATTGGTTTGAGAAAAAGCTATAATGTACTGAATAAAAACGTCATTGGATTAAATCTTTTCGCTTTATAAAATGCTAAGGCCGGAAACTTTTTGGGCGCACCACGTAAGTGCATGTTAAGAATTCTGTCGTTTAGAGTTTTGAAGTGAAGCGCTGTACCCTCAATGCTTTGAAGCAAATTTTGAATTATGGTTCTGCATTCTCTTTACCAGACTTGTGTTGTAATTGTAGTAGTAGTTGCTGTTGTCGAACGCCTACGGTCGTAGCCTCACCCGCCTCCACCATTACCAACTTGCACACCCCTAAACAGCCCCAAACTGACCCTCATCCACTTCCCCGATCCTCTTCCGCCAGCTCCAAGGAATGCCCCGTAGTTGCAATTACAATTACTGTAATTATTAATGTAATCAATTACATTTTAGCCATATAAATCAGAAGAAATTGTAATTACTTTGCGGTCAGCACAGTTTAGTATTCATTCCTCACGCAGCTTGAAATACTTGATTCTCCTCGCTGATATTGCGTCGCCATACTTGGGTGTGCACCGGGTGTAGAACTACCGGTATTTTTGTAAAAGTAATTATGACGAGGCATATTTCCAAAATCTAAATGAAATGCCGGTGCTATGATTTTCTTCGCCCTTATCGAAATTGCTGATCGGAAAATGTAAATCAAAAGCTTTTTGTTTAATTCTCCCCTCGCAGATATCTTCTAGAAGCCAAAGTTGAAATCTTCAAATTAATGTAGATCTTACAAGAGATGTAATTGCAAGATAGCTAAGTCTCATAGAGACCAAAGGTTCCGATATCTCAATCCTGTATCTTCAGTTTGAATCGCAGTAGAGATGTAATGGAGAGCAAAATGGTGGTAAATAAATATCAATGCTACAAGCGTCGTCTGCTTTTCCGGGGAGCAGTTGTTGTTTATCTAAGAAAATCCGCCTTGAAAAAGAAGTGGTGGGGAACCGCACAGTATAATGCTGACAATTATCGAAAATAATTGAGGAAAAAGCGGAATAATTAGTAATTGTAATCAATTACAGTTCATGAGTAATTGACACAAGTTTGCTCGTTACATGGACCGTGTAAAACGCTTGAGACTTGATGTTAAATCCCTTACAATCATTCAAGAAGCACCGCTCACCTGTAAGTCTTGAGAATCGATCGAACAGCGTTGATAAACTGCCGATCTCTTTCAGCATGAATTTGCTTAAACTAGTTTAATTCATTTTGTTTCAGTGTCATATTGAAGGATTTTACGATCACAATAACAGAACCATCTTTCTCCAACTGGTTGGATTTTATGACACGAAATTCCTTGTGGAACTGAGCAAAACATTGGAAGGGGAAGATGTAAGTGAAGCCAGTCATCGATTTTTGAACCAATATTTTCATTTATGACGTATTTTTTTTGCAGCCAAATACAGTCGCTACCCTGCTGACGTCACAGGAATTTTCTTACGCCAAAATGGTCCTCTACATGTTCATCATCTCACATGTGGTCATTGTAAGTGCGTTTTCAAGTTTCTTTAAATTGACGTGGGAGGCGCATTCAGTCACATCCCACAGAGCGCCCAGACCGCAGCCGTTGCAACCAACCAACCTTGTCTCCTTGTCCAACAATATACAAATATTTTATTTTCTGCTGTTCTTACACAATTCTTGTGTAGCCTTTGAAGTAAATGAATCATAGACATCGAATCAATGACTAAACAGAGGTGTCACGCAGTTTGTGCGAGCCCAATAGCAAATTTCACTTGATTAATCAAATATCAATTGAGGAATAGTTCTGTTTTTTTATGTATTCAGTTTTGCATTTTTAATGGCTTGCGAATGTCCATAGTAAGACATCATATGTCCTTAAGTATGCCGTAAAACTAACTTTCAACTATCGCCTTGAAAGAAATTAAGTTGCCTCAATAGCTGTTCGCTGATATCCTACTTTTTTTTAATGTAGTTCTTCGCAAAATATCTCACTTAATGCTGTTATGCCTATGTCATAAGATATCTACGGTTCATCATTGCCAGCGACCATCAACTTATATTTGCTCGGTAACTATTAATCTTTAATTAATTAATTATTAACAGGATGATGGACAATATTATGTTTATTATGTAGTTTTCGAAGGAATTATTAGAACTCAGGGTTGGTCAGAACCTACCGGGAAGAAAAAATAGAATTTCACCCAACGGGCAGCCGAAATCCGGTGAGTGGAATTGTGTGAAATCATTTACGCAGGTGAGGGGTTATATTTTGTGCACTTATTAGTCGGGAGATACCGATGCATCTGCCGATACGAATGATAATTAAAATATATGCTTTTCAGATCATATTTTCAACCAATTCATTTTTTATTTGATTCATGTAGTGATTTTCAAAAAGACTTAGAATAAATTAATGCGAAATCAATTATATGCAATGATGAATACATATTTTTTGTTATAGAGCAATAACTTATAAAAGAAATATTTGTATCCCTATATTGGATGTCGCGAATTAATATCAACATCAGGACCGCATGTTGAATTCTGGCTTGGAAATCTCTTTGTAATGAAATACCTGCTGATCGTTTTGACTTATTATCTTCTAATTGGTACAGGATAAGCGAACGCAAAAGGATGTACTTGGTTCTTCGTAGCTTCGAATTTAGAACTGTTGACACCTTATTTTAATTTTCTGCGTTTTGTGAATAAAGATTGAGATAATGGCATCAAAAATTTGTTTCAGACTTTTCGTTGACAGAGAGTGAGATTGCGGTATCAGATGATACTACTGCATTGATCATCCCGTTGAAAACTTGAAGTGATTTTTTTTCAATTTTCATTTTTAGTTCTCTACCTTTGGACTGGACATGTCACCAACTATGATTCGCTTCCTGCGTTTTGTGGACACCATGCGGTGAGTTCATTAATAACTGTGTCGGAATATTCGTTAGAAGGCATTTATTTGGATTTCGGCAGCAATTTTGAGTTTGTCAAGCATCAAACCTGAAACTTCCATTCTTGAGATCTAAGACTGATTTCATGCTTGAATATTTCCATCATATACTGACTCAACCTTAAAACCAGCATGGTCATGACTCACAAGTATGACTGACTGATGCCGGACTGATAATTGCTTGGAATCATTGATCCATTACAGTGATATAACTACGACATCTGTACTACCACAGAAAATGTAGCACGAGGCGAAGCCGAGTGCTACATCTTTCTATGGTAGTACAGATGGAGTAGTTATATCACTATTATCAAACGATCAAGAAATGTCAATGAACTCTATGGACCAGTGACGATATAGACAATCTGCTAAGAACGCAAACGTGGTTGGCTTTCCATGGCAGAAGTACTATTATCTACTTCTATGTGCATTTCCTTCATTTGAATTTCAAGTGAACCGATATTTAACTGGCATTTGCATGAGGTGTAGCCTTATTATCTATACCCAAGATATCATCTAAGCTTACTTGCAATTTGGGTGCATTGTAGGGTAAAAAAATGTAGCACGGTAGCCCATTGGATTACATGTATTTTGATTCATAGAAATTCCGTTCTACATTAGAAAATGTAGAACGCATAGTTCAACATAGTGGAGATAGGAAGGGAGTTTGATAATAATGGATGTAGATATCACTTCAGTCTCTGGAATTTTAGATGGCAAGCTAACTCAGATGGATGACCGTGCAACAATACAGGATAACAGAATTTTCAAGTGCCTTGGATGGACCCTGAGTAGAAAAAAAGCATCACTATCAATCAGAGAATTATCATCTACACGTCCTCGATGACACTTCTCACCGGTCATCAGTCGCTGCGTCAACTTCCTGAGTCGTGCTAGAAGCTTTTTGATACTCAAACCGAAGTCTGTTCACATTCTGAATTTATCCCAGCAGATTTCACAGTCATTGATATAGATGACATAATATAACGGCATATCTGCATTAATCTCATCAATAAAACCCAGTGATTTTTGAGCTGTCACTTCATTGTAAAGTCACATTATTTATCCAATTAAGCTGTGGATTCCAAATTGTAATACCTGTAGAATCCACAGCTTAATTGGATGAAAATTGGGTAACCAATTCTAAAATTCTCTTACAATGCAATGTTATTGCTTTATTTAATCCGAGAAGCCTATTTATTGAAAAGCATTTTCTTCACAATTACCAGTGAGCTATGGCACATGCATGCACTGCAGCAATTTTGATTGTATTAGTTAACTACAATGTTTTTTTATGTGAAGACTTGGCTGATCTCCTTGATGGTGAAAACTTCGCTGAATCAATTCACCTTCTATAGTCCAATCTATCCATCAGTCATTTGCTAGCGTGCACGTGTCCACCGACATGAAGTGGAACGCGCATGTTAAGAAAATCGTCGCCCAGGCCTCACAAAGACTTTTTATTCTGTGGAACCTTAAGAGTGCCTCCTGTAGTGATTCTGTTCTCCGCCAAGCCTATTTCGCCTTCATTCGTTCCATACTTCTGTACTGCGGTCCTGTTTTTGTCAATCTCCCTAGCTACCTTCTACGCAAAATCACTGCAGTTGAAAAGCGAGCCTCCCGCATAATAGGTACTGACATTACTCCCACGTACAACACCCTCCTTGAAAGAAGTTGTTGCTCCCTAATCAAGATGATAGCACATGAGTCTCTTCACCCCCTTCGAGAGTGCTTCATCCTGCGGAATCCTACCCCCGTAACCGCCTTCCTATTGCTCCTCACTTCGCCAAAACCATCAGACTCTAATCTTCCTTCACACAGCTTTGTTCACCCAGATACTTGAAATTCCTCCATGCTTATGTATTTTGCTCTTTCACTGTTATACATGTCTACTGAATCATTGTTGTGGACTAATAAAGATAATTATTATTGGTAATAAAGATAAGACAAAACGATGTCATTATTTGCGAGGCCTTTCGCCGATTCTTTTCGGGCAACACTTCGGAACGCGTACGATAAAAGAAAAATCAAGTCATTATATACAGTTAAAATGAAAGAAAGGACGGAGTTGAAGTCACTGCCACGGAAGACGGTATATAATGACTTGATTTTTCTTTTATTGTACGCGTTCCGAAGTGTTGCCCGAAAAGAATCGGCGAAAGGCCTCGCAACTAATGACATCGTTTTGTCTTATCTTTATTACCAATACGATTACGGCCAACAAGTGTTTCATAATAATAATAATTATTATTATAGCTATATGGAAATCGTCGTCGTGTTTGAGAAATTATTAGAAAATGTCTTAAGATAAGCATGAATTGATATTCAAATTAGTGATGGATACTGTGAGTTAAAGTGAGGTATAAACATCTTAGACTTTATTCGGTTAAATTCACAATCTTTTTAACTTTGCTCTGTATGATCTCATGTTTGCAGGACGAAGTTGCATTCACATATCAATGGAGCGATGCGCAATTTGGCTCTCTCAAGGGACTGGTTGGCTGCAGGAAGGCCTTGTGCTCCACGTTTGCTGTTTCTGTTTCATCCGTCACCATCGTTGAACTTGAGGCAACTTCTAAGAGTGAGTTTGTTTAGTTAGAGTTGTGGACGTTGTAGATTGCTTCAAATGATGCCCACAGATTTGAACACTCCAAGCACGAAATTTATCAACAACCGTAGACGCTCCGTTTCGTGAATAATTCAAGTCTGTGGACATAATTCTCATCTGTGTCCAGGGGAACTGGCATTGCAATCTCACATCGTGTAGTGATGTTCAGTGCATGAGAATTTTCAAACAAATGACATTATAGTGCCTATCAATGACTTCGCTTGTGGATCATTAGCAGCTATTGAATTCCACTAACAGACAGAAAAACAATTACTTTTGCGGGAGATTTGTAACATGTCGTACATGGCATAGCAAGGATTAGATATTTGCGGAGAAATGTGTAAGAATCATGCCTTTAACTATGAAATACAGACTGTATAATACTACTGATTTAGATCAACAAGTAGAACATTTCTACACAACTAGAATTCTACAACAAGGAACACTTCGACAGATCCTTGCTCGTCTGCTATCTCATCTAATAATTATGTTAAATACATGAAAGTTCAAGCACTCAGCAGTTGCGATTGTGCAGAGCGATGAACTCGCTCAGCAGACAAAATATGAATTTTAGCCCATTTAGAAAGAGAGCAATGCAGCACTATTGAGCTGCGGAGACTTACTCATCTCCTCCCTTGGGATAAGTGTTCATCTGATCATGCCGTTCGCATGTGAATTCTATGCCTGGTTGGAAATTCACCAGAGAACTAAGGAGGATATGGATCATCACAAACATGTCCTGTTTATGCGAATCTTGCAGTCCTAGTAAATAGCATTGATGATAGTATTTTGTGAGCATGAACTAATTAAATCGTAAGCTGAATGTTTTCTCTCTTTATTTCGTCACAGACTCCAGACGGATTGCGTACAATGTGTCGCACCAAAGAAGATCATCTGCGACAGCTGATGCGCAGAGCTCGCCTTTGTACGGGGAATAGCGCCAACAACTTGTTCACACTACCCAATGGTCAAGACTTCGTGTTTGTAAACATTCCCAATTCGGCGTACATGCATGCCGGGAAGAACCGCAATATCAACCTCGCCATGTCACAGATGACGTCATACGCTGTTGACCCGCAACACTTCTTTCTCAATCACGTCATGGTAAGTAGGCTAAGACACCGAGTAATAAGCGCAGAGGAGACGATTCGACTCCAGTGGACGAAAATTGAGTTTCCTTGGGTGGGGGATTAATCTGCTTTGTGATTCTGGGATGATCCGTTGATTTATCAGAATGAAAACAGCAATCAGAAAAATTATATTTCGGAGTAAAAAATATCAATGGTAGCAGTTGGATTCCCGCATTTTCTTGCTCAGTAGAATAAACAGACATAAACGAGATGAACAGCAAAATACCTAAAATAAATGAATAATTGTAACTTAATGAATTCTGATTTAGCTGACTTGCATAGCTGCAAGCAGTCAGGTATTCTGATGAATACGTTCCCACGTCTCAAAATGTTTCCAGAAACGTTTAGGCTAGATTGCATCAATCACTGATACTTCTTCTTACTCCTCTTTTAGTCTCTTCTTCCTCAGGTTTGAGGGTTGGACAGTGGGGTTTTTGTCTTTTGTTGTTGGGATGAATGAGCCTTCTCCATTCTGGTCGGTCTTGTGTCAATTGAGGGTCCAGACGGAGGAGCTCAAGATCGCTCTTGACAATGTGCCACCCACAGAATTAGACAGGTCGTCTCTTCTTCCGTTTGACCAGAAGGGAAGCATTGGAACATGTAACGTTATTGAAATGGCACAGTATCCTGACTAAGTACCATAGCAATCGAACAATGGGCAGCCAGTTCAACATTAAACACGCCAAATTGTGCGATGTTTCAGTGACTGTTATCAACCGGATCACACTGCAAAGAGACGCAGTCTATGTGAAGTTCTACAGAGAAGTTTGTGAACGTTTTTTCATGCGCCTGCTAACTTTTTTAAAAATGATCGGAGGGCCCAACATTATCGAGAAAACTTTTGCGCAATGATCTGAATTCTTCGAATCTGAAGGAGTCGTGGCGATTGGAGCATTATGAAGGAATTCAGAGCAATCCACAAGCGACGCACGACTATTTTTCCTATCTCTGTAAGGTATTAAAAATTTCTTTTTGCCCACTTATTAAGTTCCTGCATGTGCCATCTGTTTGAATCAGTTTGCACTTCTAGCAAAGTGATACGATTAAACAATCTAATTCTGTGGTGCCACCATCTCCTCTGTTCACCTCTGATATTCGGTCTCGTCACTTCATAACTTAGTGCTGTCTTTGGCCACTTCCAGTCCGGCATCCGTTGCAGGTGACGAAACCAGCGCAAGCAATTTTGACGTAAGACTGACTCCACATCGTGTAGATGGAGCATGCCTCTCAGTTCGCGCATGGGAGCGGCGTTGACAGAGTTTGATTGAACACATCCATCGGATCATAGAGTTCTCATTTCTTGCCAAGCGAGTAAGGTCATCAACTTTTATGGGCCATGTCTCCGACGCATGCAGAAAGACATTCCTGATACTGGTATTGCATACCTGACCCATGCGCTTCAGCGAGATATTCTTGTTGGTAAGGACAGGCAAAAGGTCGTGAAAATTCTTCCAGGCGCTTCGTACACGAGATGTTACAGCCTCACAACAAACTCCCTGATATTTATCCTACCGATATTTCAAGTACATCATTGCTTATATAAAGAGGCTTCGTCCTCTTTTTTTCTGGTGCAGCTATCGAACATTTTCTGAATGATATTGATAGACGATTTTGATTAAAGAAAAATAAATAACTGCGTTCTCTCTGCATTCAGCAAGTTGCAGAAGAAACAGACCTCAAATTCCTCCTCAACCGCTCTATAGAAGTCCTTATATTGTCCATCAATGCAAGTAGACAGCTTAGACTGAATCACGACATATTTCTTAGTATTTATTGCTGTATTCTTCCAAGGACTTCCACATGATCTGAGTACTACATGTCCTTTCCAATAATTTTCACTTTCGAGTGTCGCGATGGAAGAACCGTGTCAAAATGATGAAGTATCGTGAAATTTAAAAATTGTGGGAAGTTTTGCTCAACATGGGTCTAAAATTAGTTGGTTTCCCGAAATTGAAAGTCAGCTGATTATCAAGCACAGCGTGCTTGAGTTAGTTCCCACTGCTTTATATGTTGACATGTATATATTCATGTTACAACGTTCATTGACAGAGTTATGTCAAATATTCAGCAGTCCAAATTGGGGATAGTCTCACAATACGGATACTGGTTTCTGGCCGGCGCGAATGTCAGCTGCATCTTATGTATCTGTAAAGTCATTGACATTAAATAATTAGCAATTTTAGACTGCTGTAAAATTATCAGGGAGTATAACTAAGAACCGATTTTTATGTTCTCAAAAACCGAAATATGTCGTATTTTATGTGACGAAGGAGAGGATAATATGTGAAATTTTCAGTCTCTAACCCGTTAGAAACATAAGAATATCTTAACTTTCTAACTAAGTTTTGTGCAACGCCGCGACAGAACTAACACTTCAATCAATGAAACGAATTTATAGAAATACATTTAATCAAATTTCAAAGTTTGGATGAAACGACTTCCTACAGTCATGTCATCCTGTCAGTAGTAGACTATATCCACAATTCAACTTACTTACTTTACTTTACTTTTTCGTTTTTCGTCGTTTGTTCCCGATTCCACCAGGGTTGGACGTTCCTGCGATGACTTTCTTCCACGCTTTCCGATCTAGAGCAGTGTCCTCCTTGACCTTCAGTTGTTCTAGGTCTTCTTTGACACAGGCATAACACGTTTTCTTCGGTCTTCCTGGTGGACGGCGACCGTCAATCGAAAGATGGTATACCTCACCGATGATGTTATCAGTTGTTCTCCTTACATGCCCGAACCACCGCAAGCGTTTCTGACGTAGGCGAATAGGAAGTTTGGGTATGCCGCACAGTCTTGCCACTTCATCACTTGGTACCTTGTCCTTCAGCTTGACATGTGCCATATAACGCATCATTCGCCTATCAACGCCTCTTAGCTGCTCTATCAATTTTTGAGTGAGTGGCCACGTTTCCGCACCATAAGTTAGGACGGATCTTATGCACAACTCAACCAAGTTCAACTCACAATTCAACCAAGAAGAAATTTTAGCTGTTTCACACATAGATTTCACAGCTTCAGATAATGTTTTCTATTATTTTGATTTTGCTATTGTACGTTGTTTTAGGTAACTTACAAAGGTTTCAGCAACAGATTTGTAAAATTCCGGAATATGTCAAATTATGTGAAGAAAATAAAAATCCGAGCCCAGATTAGAAACTACATGTACATGTTGATGAACAATACAAACTGCTGCTTCTCTACATGTATCTGAAATATTTTCACTGATACATAGAAATTTCCGCATTATTGTTAACTGTCTGTGAATATGTTTTTAAAGTTTAGAAATTGAAAGTCGCATTTGAATTTTGATTTTTTTCTATTGAGGAACTCGTACCTAAGACAATTGTGTAGCCAAAATTAGATCATAGAATATCGATGAATACAAGTAGTATGAAAAAGTGGGTATTCGGGATTTCCGGGGATTTTGAATTAGTAAAAAATAAATCACAGACAATGTTTTCTCAATCCAGATATTTCAATATACTGCTCTGGCTATTTCCATCGAAGTGATCACTGATGGATCACTCGTATGACATGTCTCACTTGCATTCCACAGAATGTATACCGGCGTGGTAAGCCTTCGAAGGATGATTCTCCGTTAGGTCTCTACGAAGACTCGGCGTCCTCACGGGAGTCTCTACGACTGTCTGACGATGAAAAGGAATGTTCGGATGAAGAAAAGTTCGGGCCAACACGAGCGGTTGACGGTGCATTGCGTGGCAAAGGAGATCAGGAAATCAGCCGCTTTCAGCAATTCCTGCGCGCTAATATTGAGGCAGTTCTCGAAGGGGGCGGCCAAGAAGATGGCGGTGGTGGGCGAGGGTTTGTTCATTTTGAGCTCCCAGTCTGCAAGAACTGGTTCAAGGTAGATTTGCAGGAAACACTTTCTGTTCACTCAAATGTTGAATGTTTTATTCATGCCTTAAATATCGACTTTACGTCTTTATTGTCATTTGATATTTTGGATATACCTCGTAAGGCATTTAATAGATTGCCGTGGTGGTATTTTCTTAAACTATATTTTTGTCAAAAGTTAATAAATTGCATCAAGATGAAAGTTTTGCTAGTACTGACATCTAATAATGTAATATTGTCAGAGATATTTAAAGCGACCAATAATATTTGATGATACATCCAAAATGCAATTGACCAGGTGACGGGAGATCATGATGATTTTCCACAAAGAAGCGTAAGAAAAACTCCCCAAAGTTCACGGTCGTCGATGTAATAAAGTTAAATTGGTAAATGACAGATCTTCAGCGTCCAGCGCCTTCGGTGGTCGATCTTGCAATAAAAAGGTTTGAACGCTTTTTTATTGTAAGATCGAAAACCGAAGGCGCTGGACGCCGATGATCTGTCATTTACCAATTTAACTTTATTACATCGACGACCGTAAACTTTCGGGAGTTTTTCTTACGCTTCTTTGTGGAAGATATATCCAAATGTCACAACCGTAGGCCAAGTTAAAATATTCAGTATGTGCGTCAGATCAACATGCATAAACTGACTACATTCATCTCGCACTTCAATGCTACACTGTTGTGGAAACAAAGGAGTTGTCAAAGCAGACAGCTATGATCTTCATATGTGAAGAAATTCTGAGATATCTACACATTGTAAGTTGATGGACTCCTCATAGCTGTGGAAATTGTCAAAGCAGACAGCTGTGATCTTCATATGTGAAGAAATTCTGAGATATCTACACATTGTAAGTTGATGGACTCCTCATAGCTGTGGAAATTGTCAAAGCAGACAGCTGTGATCTTCATATGTGAAGAAATTCTGAGATATCTACACATTGTAAGTTGATGGACTCCTCATAGCTGTGGAAATTGTCAAAGCAGACAGCTATGATCTTCATATGTGAAGAAATTCTGAGATATCTACACATTGTAAGTTGATGGACTCCTCATAGCTGTGGAAATTGTCAAAGCAGACAGCTATGATCTTCATATGTGAAGAAATTCTGAGATATCTACACATTGTAAGTTGATGGACTCCTCATAGCTGTTGAAATTGTCAAAGCAGACAGCTATGATCTTCATATGTGAAGAAATTCTGAGATATCTACACATTGTAAGTTGATGGACTCCTCATAGCTGTTGAAGTTGTCAAAGCAAACAGCTATGATCTTCATAAGTGGAGAAATTCTGAGATATCTACACATTGTAAGTTGATGGACTCCTCATAGCTGTTGAAGTTGTCAAAGCAAACAGCTGTGATCTTCATATGTGGAACATATCTACACATTGTTACGGAGTAAGTAGGGTTGTCCGCCGATATTTCACATGTCATTTTTCTATGAAAGTCGTTCATATATCTCCAAATCCAAATTAGACGGCTATAATTGCATAATTAAGGCCGTCTAATTTGCAATGTAATACCATTGAGGTAGGAGCATCTCACCATCCACCTTCGCATTCCCAGTGAAAATGACATCGAAGTGATTCCTATGGTTCACAATTTGGAGTCGTAGATATCTCAAGCTTTACATGCTTCAATGTTCTGAGCTGCATGGGCCATGTAGAAAATTATCATAGATTTGAGTCTTTTGCAGTTCAAAATCTTAGATTTTTGATGTCATAGATTTTAGGTTCAGTAACAATGCATACTATTACCTTTCAAATGATCAGCCTAAATCGTCCGGCGCAACGCGCCGACGATTTAGGCCATAGAAGTGGATAATAGTACACTAGAATGGAAGTTTGATATTTTGCCTATGTACAATGATGGCACATGGAAAAATCTATGGTTTGTACATCAGATTCGATCTAAAACATTATATCATAGTCAAACTATTTGCCAAGTTGATTGTGGAAGTTGTTGACATCAAATTGCAGGATTTTCGTGGAGAGAATTTTAAGTGAGATGGTGGCATTGTTTTATGTGAAATAACCTACTATTCCATGGATTAATATGCTGTGTCTGTTTGTACGAATCATTGACAACTATTTTCAAATTTTTCAATGCTGGAATACGAATTGAAATTTGGTTCACAGAGTCATAATCGAAAGTAGTCGGTGTACTTCTTGTAAGAACATTTCAAGAATTCAAAGATAAAAATTCTAATTATTGGATAATTTCTCCTTCTAACGGTCAAGAAACCTAGCGCTCTTCTGGAGTAAACACATCGAAAGCTTCTTTAGCGACAGTCATTTATCTGATAAATGAAATGTCGTTGGAACTTTTCAATTAATCACTAAATGATCTATGTGACATAGTGTGATGATATTTTGGAGGCTCATATTCGAAAGCATGCAAAGGTTTTGAAAATTGTTCAGATATAATGAACATGGGAATCCTTCAAAGTAAAATGAATACTGTAAGATTTCATGGCCTCTGATTTCAAGCTGGACCAATGCATGCTCTGTAAATCGACATTACAAGTTGTGTATGTCTGATTATACTCTTGATAGATTATAGGAGCGATATTTCAAAATGATGAACGTACAGAACGTTTTACAGGATTTCCTTTGTCATTCTGTTGCTGCACTATTTTGTAAATTAACTATTGCTTTTGTGTACATGATCTTTGGACAAGGGGTAACAATCCAGATCACAAATTGACTTGATAATTGAAAATGCCAACCAGGAAACAAGAAAGCCAGTTCGCAAAATTTGCTTTTTGCCCCAACTAAGTTCCCCCGGAGTGTGCCATAATTTTCATGCAATTTCCATTCTAGGACTTTCTATGGTACTGTTAATTTCCATGATTTAGGCTGTCATTTGAAAGGTAACATATCTTCATTGTAAGTTGATGAACTCCTCATAGCTGTGGAAGTTGTCAGAGCAGACAGCTGTGATCTATTTAAGAATTTGAATAGATCATAGCTGTCTCCTCTGACAGCTTCATGACAACAGCTATGATCTTCATACGTGGCAAAGGAGGTAAAGGTCTCGGAACGGGTGGCGCTGAGTGTCATCGTAAAGTGCTGCGTGATAACATCCAAGGCATCACGAAACCCGCTATTCATCGTCTTGCTCGACGAGGTGGTGTCAAGCGTATCTCCGGTCTGATCTATAAGGAGTCCATCAACTTACAATGTGTAGATATCTCAGAGTTACCACATATGAAGATCATAGCTGTCTGCTTTGACAACTCCATAGTTTCCACAACTATTACTTCCATTTGAGCGTCCTTTTCAAGACCACGTTCGGATGCACATGTTGGGCACACATTGAAATGACTCTCATTTTCAGGTCTGTCACAAACTTCATCACGTCCTAACAGTTGATGAGCTCGCTTCTGGAGACTCTGTGGTGGACTCAGTTACAACTGACGTTTCCCTGACCGAGCCTGGTCTCAAGTCGGCTCTCACGCACCTTTACCAGGCTTTCGACGTGCGCACAAGATTCTCTGAGAACGGATGTCTCAATGCCTTGCCGTTGGCGGAGAATGTTTACAAAAGCAATCTTCCGGCGCATTATTCGCGTGCGTATCATGAGGAGAAAGTGCGTGCGGCTCGACACGTCTTCCTTGCTGGAGCAAGAGGACCTTGTGCCGGTCGGTATGTACAGAAGTTGGAGGAGATATGCCGCAGAATATGGATGACAGGTCGTCAGATGTGTGAGCAGGTAAGAAATTGACCAAAATTGGACCCTATGTGAAGGAAAATGTCGAATTGTCGTTTTGCAGATCTCTCTGACCGGTCATGCCTGCTCCAATGAGGTGCATCGTGTCCATGGACAGAAATCGTGGCCCAAGATGGCAGGAAAGATGGTTTCACGACGGCGACCAAGTCCGGACTCAGACGAGGAGGGCAAGAAAGAAACAGAAGATGAAACCCTTGTTCCACCTGAAATGCCCCACAGGTATGATCTTATTCAGTCTTTATAAAGATGTTGCTAGGCGATGGATTTATTTATACAATTTTCATTTTAATTACATCAGTCTGGCTTTTCATTAACTTAATTCAAGATTATCCGAACCAAGGCCGAAGAAATATGAAAATGCGAGAATTTTGAAATAAGGCAAAACTAATCCAAAATAAATAAAATTACATTTTAAACTTTATTACGTCGTTTACAGGCAAAGAAACAATTGAAACTGCATATAAGAGAAACTCTTCGGCAAAATTCATAATTTGGAAATAATGCAAATTTAGTATAAATTCATGTTTATAGTTTCAATTGCTTCTCTGCCTGCAAATGGGGTAATAAAGTTTAGAATGAATAATTTATTTTGAATATGAAAATAATTGCACGCCAATATAGAGATAGCAGCTACAATTAAGAAGCATGCATCCCTTTTTTACCTACTCACTCTCTCTGTCCTCGTTTAGCGTTCTTAAGTTCCCGGAGTTGGACGGTTGATGGCTCGTCTCCAGCTGTTTCGGTCCAAGGCAAGATTTTCATTGATTTTGAGCTTCTTGAGATCTTCTTTGATGCAGCTTCTCCATGACTTCTTCGGTCTTGCTGCTGGTCGGCGACCGCCTACTTCCATCTCTTCAACTTCTTTCACGATATTGTCCGCTCTCTTCACATAGCAAGCCGGCGGAGTCTACTTTTACGGATCGTCACCTCTAAGTCCCTCAGACCACAACGTTTCAATACTTCTTCATTTGGGATCCTGTCTCTCCATTTTACACCTGCTATGAAGCGGAACATCGTTAGGAACATCTCAAGGTGTTCATCAGTTTGTTTGTCAAAGGCCATGTTTCCGAACCATGAAGGAGAACAGGCCTTAAGACTACATATAATGTATAATGACTACAATTATATCTGAGGACTTTGGAACTGAGGCCCAATGCAGATATCAAAAAACTGATTACTGAACTAAGATTTAGTCACCAGCATGAGATTACCATGAGCTTTTTTTGTGAAAAAGCATCTCGAATTCAATGGAAGGTATTGCAGTCTAAAATTATATCCTTATGTTACTTCCGTCACAGTTTAATTTAAGCATGTTAAAAAAGGGTGAAATATTGCGGATGGCACTTATGTTAAATAAATCTCTACGAGATCTTTCCTTGTATTTGCTGGTGATCGAATATACGATCAAATCTATGATCCTCAGACCGGAAAAATGAATGATGCACTTTAGTATTCCTTCATGGAAGTAGTATGCACTTTTTGCTGCATAAAATCGGTTACAGTAGCAGGTTCATCATGTTATAAAATGTGATAATGAAAGGCGTGTTTTTAACTTTTCAATTTCCCATTTTTGGGATCCAAAGGTCAAATAATCCAAAGCCTAAAGTTACTATTATTTTATTATTTATTATTTGCCTCTTTACAGCACATTAAAAACTGAAGTTTCCAAATAAGAGTCAGCTACATGCAGTCACTCCTGTAATACCGTTTGCAAATCTCTGCGCACACTGTACTTGCTTTTGCATTTTGGAAGACATTCACTCGTATTTGAGAGTTTATCAGCAACATACGCTCCAATTGAAATGACGAAACATCAATTATGACTTGTCTACGAGAGGTGCTCCACCGTTTAAGGGAATTTACATCAAAAGAATATAATTTACCTGCAAGCAAACAGTAAGCAGGTTAAGCATAGTTTTTCTATCTTTTGGGCAGCATTTTGATGGCAGCTTTGAGACAGGATGATGTAGCTTCAAGTTTTTACTTTTTCATCTGGAGACGGGACCGAAGGCAATATCTTACAGACTTGTCATGATGAGCGATATCATTGTATGCAATCTATAATGTACTGAATGTCTAGGGCAACTAATCGATGTCGTTATGTGATCCAAGTGTTAGAAGGTAAGTATTCACTAAAATATTGATGAAATATTTAGCGATAAAATTTTCAAATTTTAGCAGAGTATTAGGGCCTGCACAATATCGTTTTTATAACAATTATGTGTGATGACTGCAAGGGTCACCGTTGAACTTAGCCAAGAACACAAAAACTTGGAAATTCACGCTACAAATCGATCATGAATGCACACTAAATCTTTTTCCTACCATTCTGGAAGCATTTCAAACGATGCAGTGTAATTTGTAAATTGTTGCAGTACTGACATTTTATTGAATATACAAAACTTCATCAAATCATTATCAGAACTAGCAATACATATTTATAAATGATTGATTACATTTTTGAAATCCTATTGCTTGTAGCAGTGCCTTTTTTAACATGCTAACGGGGGGGGGACGAAGGACTTCCGCTCATCCACGAGACAATCTCACCCCACCCCACTTGCATTTAACTTTTTTATTTCATGTTTATAATGTGTGTTCTATAAGTCACGTGGTTACAATCTACAACGAAGAAAAGGTTATTTAAATACTACGTATGCACAATTAAACAGTAGGTAATGTTAGTTAAATATCTTTAAGAAATAAGAGCTACCATTATAACCTAATGTTCGGTTAAGCAATGGATTGCTACTAAAAATTTTTATAGATTCAACAATACTAATCTCAAAGTCCGAGTTTCCACGGTAAAGCAATCATTGTAGTTACGAAAACAATGGTTACATTGTTCTATGTGTTTTGCAATGGCACTATTGCCACTTAAGTGTTCAAGTTTACGTTGATGCAGACGTCTTTTGGTTTTGCCAATATATTGGCAATCAGGATCAACCTGACATTGAAAGCAATAGACAAGACGCGATTGCATGTCTGGACCTAACTTACTTTTAAGGGAGAAATATCTTCCAGTTTTGAACGAGGTCATAACAACCTTGCATTCCAAGTTAAGTTTACGAAATATTTTTACTAACTTATTACTAAATTTCTGTGATGCATAACCCACGAAGGGGATTTTGATTATTTTATTGAAGTCATTATCAATTGTTACGCGTGAAGAATTGTTTAATTTACGACCTATAAATTTGTTAATTGTTGATTGAATTAATTGCAATGGATAGCCATTTCTACTTAAGATATTGGTAATTTTACTACATTCATTATGGAATAGATTCCAATTGGTGGATACATTGTAAGCACGATGAAGCATGCCTAATACTAGTGTGTTTTTCCAATTGCGAGTACATAAAGCATTGAAATTCAGTAAAAGGCCTGTAAAGGTAGGTTTACGATAAATCTCAGTAAGTACATTGTCCTCATCAATTTTCAAAAGGACATCCAGAAAAGGTAATTTTTTATTACCCACTTCTGATGTAAAGTGCAAGTTACTGTGTTGAATGTTTAGAAAATTATGGAATACATCTATGTGTTGCACAACATATAAATATAATATAATAACTTTTAATTTATATTATATAAATATACTAATATAATCATAAACTTAATGGGATATTGAGTGATTCTTCTAAATTTAAAATAATTCCTGTACCTAATGATATTAAAAAACATCCTGTTTGTATCGAGGAAAACAAATTGTCTCGCTATCTCAATAAATATGTAAAAAATAAAGTTGATGACAGCGTTTATAAGGACATACTGCCTTCTGGTAGTAACATAGCACGTATCTATGGTACCGTGAAAGTACATAAGAACAACTACCCTGTTCGACCGATAGTTAGTACTATTGGTGCTGCCAATTATAAATTAGCTAAATACTTAGACAATTTAATTAAACCACATATCAATGATGACTTTATGTTGAAATCAACTAATGATTTCATTAGTGTATTAGATGATGTTAAACATAAAATAAACCGTCATAGCACCCTTGTGAGCTTTGACGTCAAAAACTTGTTTACCAACGTACCCGTAACTGAAGCAATCAACATTGCAGCTAAATTAGTGCACTCACCTAGTAATGCCAATAAACCGAAGTACGAAGAAAAAGTATTTAAAGACTTATTAAAATTTGCCACGTCTGGTTGCTTTCTTATGAATGACACCGTATACCAACAGGTGGATGGTGTAAGTATGGGTAGCCCGTTGGGTCCAACCCTCGCTAACGTCTTCTTAGCTAATCTAGAACATAAATGGCAGGACTTACCTTTCTCTCCTGTTGTGTATCGTCGTTATGTGGATGATATCATAGCTGTATTTAAAAATGAACAACACAGATGTATTCCATAATTTTCTAAACATTCAACACAGTAACTTGCACTTTACATCAGAAGCGGGTAATAAAGAATTACCTTTTCTGGATGTCCTTTTGAAAATTGATGAGGACAATGTACTTACTGAGATTTATCGTAAACCTACCTTTACAGGCCTTTTACTGAATTTCAATGCTTTATGTACTCGCAATTGGAAAAACACACTAGTATTAGGCATGCTTCATCGTGCTTACAATGTATCCACCAATTGGAATCTATTCCATAATGAATGTAGTAAAATTACCAATATCTTAAGTAGAAATGGCTATCCATTGCAATTAATTCAATCAACAATTAACAAATTTATAGGTCGTAAATTAAACAATTCTTCACGCGTAACAATTGATAATGACTTCAATAAAATAATCAAAATCCCCTTCGTGGGTTATGCATCACAGAAATTTAGTAATAAGTTAGTAAAAATATTTCGTAAACTTAACTTGGAATGCAAGGTTGTTATGACCTCGTTCAAAACTGGAAGATATTTCTCCCTTAAAAGTAAGTTAGGTCCAGACATGCAATCGCGTCTTGTCTATTGCTTTCAATGTCAGGTTGATCCTGATTGCCAATATATTGGCAAAACCAAAAGACGTCTGCATCAACGTAAACTTGAACACTTAAGTGGCAATAGTGCCATTGCAAAACACATAGAACAATGTAACCATTGTTTTCGTAACTACAATGATTGCTTTACCGTGGAAACTCGGACTTTGAGATTAGTATTGTTGAATCTATAAAAATTTTTAGTAGCAATCCATTGCTTAACCGAACATTAGGTTATAATGGTAGCTCTTATTTCTTAAAGATATTTAACTAACATTACCTACTGTTTAATTGTGCATACGTAGTATTTAAATAACCTTTTCTTCGTTGCAGATTGTAACCACGTGACTTATTGAACACATATTGACTGATTAGATCTCCACCGTCTAAACATTCGATGTTTATAATGTGATTGATTACATTTTTGAAATCCTATCACTCGAACGTGTATCCGTCATGAACACAAAATTCCCCTGCAGATCAAGTTTCGTTCTGCGCTCTGCATGTTCGTGTGGTCGACTACAAAGTCCTCGTCCTGATCCCTTCGATTACAAAGAAGCAAATTTCGACTTCTATGAGCGTCTGGCTGACAGTTGCTGCATGCGACATCGGCGTATCAATTTGCCGGTCTTTCTGGGAGATCTTCAAGCTGCAGGGTTGGACATTGTCCCCGCCGTCAATGATCCTCAGAACGATGCCACTGAAGGAGAAGAGAGCGAAGCCGGCAATACTTCAAATTCCGCTCCTCAGGCGGAAGCCAATGAAGAAGGCGACGTGGAAGGGCGTGAAGTGGAAGAGGAGGAAATACACAGTTTCGGAGAAGGATTGGAGCAGAAGTCAGCAGTGGAATCTGAGAGCAGTGAGAGTGAAGCGTCATGGGCTGATGAGGATGATCTGATGCCGCCCAGCGGAGATGACAAGAACGAAAGTCATGACAACGAGGAAGAAGATGAAGAAGAGGAGGAAGAGAAACATGAAGATGAGCAGTGTGATGAAGAAGACACGGAAGGAGAACAGGAAGACGATGAGGAAGATGAAGACGAAGATTCTCTGCAGCAGCCTCGAAGACGTGTCCGCTCATGTGTCAGCGAAGACAATGAGGCGCCGAAAGTGTCCGTCAGTCCTTCTAAGGAGACAATGGGAGAAGGGAAGGAGGAGGAAGGGCGGCAGACACAGTCGGAGGAGGAAGAGAAGCTGGCGAAGAAGGAGACGGGACAGACTCCAGGCCTGTTGAAAGGTGGACAGCTGTTGGAGGAGAGTCTGAAACTGAAGAGAAAGACGAAGCGCGCCAGCAGCAGCGATGGTCGGTCCTCTGATGGTGGAGATGATGATGGAAGGTCTAGAACCGAATCGGAGAGTGCAGGTGAGTACGATGAAGATTCTGAATATCACAGCAACATGTTGATCCGACATCCCGTAGATCAGGGCTGCGTTCTATGACACTTCCAAAGATATCTTGTAATGTATTAAACCATTCTTTATCACAAAAGATGAAACTTAGCTCCTGTGTAAAAAAATCCAGTGGTCGGACTTTTGGGCACGAATACACGAAAATTGAGTGTGTGCACGAAAATTGGACCTAAAATTCGTGTCCATCTTTTTCTGACAATCACCTGAATTTTCGAACACAATCTGTATTAATAGCCATATGCCTCATGCATTAATTCATTGCATGTATTAAAACAATTAAATTTGTTGCTGATTCTGGAAATCATATATTTTTCAAGTTTTTTTCAAAAAATAGAACGAAATAATGCAGGTATATATACGTCATTCGATCGAGCTTTACTCCTCAGCGTCGTTCAGGGAACCACTTATGACTCTAACACAACATTGCTACATTTACGTACAGAAGAAACCAATCAGAAAAATGATAGATGACTCGGCTAATTTGGCGGTAAACTCCAGTTAAAGTTAATTCAATGGTATAGCCTACTCTTGCAATTTGGTGGTGGTATTTGACTATATAGTGCAGACATAATTAAATCATCATGAGATTGATGCTAGAATTATTTCTTTGTTCATTCAACACATCAATGAGGTTATGCCATTAATTTTTCTTGATAATTGATGCTGCCAATGAGTAGTTGGCCTGTGTCGATAATCTGAAGCTCAACTGAATATCCCATAACTTCAGAATAGAAATTATCAACACAGTAATCCATTAATATAACTTATTTTTGATTGCCACCGGACGCCTTGATCCTCCCGCAATTTGAAGTCTAGTTCCATCTAGATTGTATAGGCCTACATTGTCAATTGCCTACATTTCGCTTTGGTTCCTCTAACATCTTGGGCAATCAGCAGCAGGCGAACCCACGGCCAAAGGCATGCACCACAAAGGTTATAGAAGGCGTGAAGTGGTACAAACCAACTTACAAGCCAACATTGCAAAATGAACAGAAAATCAAAGATGATAAAACGAAAAGACTCATATCAGGAAGATATGGCGAGGCTCTGAAAGTCTGAAGGATGCAGATGCAAATCTGAAGGTTCTTCTGAATGAAATGTCGAAACTGATGGATGAGAAAATCTGGAATCAGACAGACTATTTCAAAATTTAATGAAAAGAAGGATCAGTGTTTACCTTGACAGTGACGGTGATAATGCTGTCCCGAATAAGAAATGATTTTTATAAACTTTTCCACGTGATATACGTGCTACGATTACGAATTATGCTCGTACTTGTAGCTAAATGCAAAGTACATTTCGGCATATTTTCAGTTTACTAGTTTCTATTGCATGTACATTGTACATGTATATGCAACAAATGTGCATTTACGGGCTCAAAAAACAATATGAAGATTATGTAATTCAATTGCAATGCGATTCATAGTCATGCATATGAAGCAGTAAGTTCTTTGAGCTGGTGGCACTGCATGGGCCACCAGCCCGAATCCTAAAAATTATAATCCTGAAAATTCTAAATCCTGCCACTGAAAATCACAGAAGTCTTTAAACAAATTATGATTAGCCAGAGACTACCAAGATATCGATTATCGATATAGTCCGTGGATTAACTCATTCATAGATTTCGCGTGCAACCATCAAACGTTACACAGATCTGCATCAAATATCATTTAATGACACAAAAAGTGAAATTGGTTCATTTCGGTTTTGAGCAGGGCTGTATTCCAAAACATAATTTCGAAATTGTTTCACAGGTCAAGCATCTTGATTTTAGCACAGTTACCAATCAGAAGCGTATGCTTACCATCTCAATCAGGGAAAATTTACGTAATTTTTGCTCTTCATCTAATTGCATACTAAAGCTTTCGCATTGCACGAACATCAAAAGAAGATGGAACCTCACCAAAGTTCACGCTCACTGCCATATAGACTACGTACTCCAAGTAACCCCTTTTATCACCAAAGACGATATGCATATACTAGACATAGTCACCCGACGAGCGTTTAATTTACATCCTTTGTGTAACAATCAGTTACTCTACACAATCGCCGGTTACCAACCGATATTCATACGGGCAGCTCAAATGCAATCACGCATTGAAATCGCACCAACCTGGTTTGACCAAGATTATGATTATATGGTGAGCATGCGACAGCAGTGGATTAACAACCGCACAGCTGCAAAACTATGTGCAAAAAGCATAATGCAACACATTTGCGATGACAACAAGGACCGTTTCTGCATAGTCAAAATTCTGTTAACATACAATGACTCCATTTCTCGTACTTTGATTCTCACTATCTTTACGCCCTCTACACTCCGCATTTGATGATATTTTTCCTTCTCACTCCTTTTGAACACATTTTTGCTTCATCAACTGTGTACCTTTGTTGTACGTTAAGACATCTAAAAGTCACAAAATGAAAAGCTACGAGGGGCGTACCAAAAGTTCGTGACGTTTGATTACTGTGATTTTAATTCCACCTTTTTCATTGATCATTGATCGTTGTCATGTTGTATCAATCATGTGCATTCTCTGTGAGGTATTGTCAGTTGATCGGTAACCTATAGAGATACGAACTGAAGCCGATAACTTGTGAAGCTATTTTACTTTTGTCAGCATGACGGACTTCACAAATCTTGTCTGCTCTTTCTGTCCAAGGAACGGGAAACATCAACCCGATCGGATGAGTGTCTAAAAACAGTCTTCGAGACAATTCTCCTGCACGAGCGACCATCAAGCAAATGTTCCCAGAGGGACGGAAGTCATTGGAAGACGGTGAGCGCTGTGGCCATCCATCCAGTCAAGCCAGCGAAGAAAATGAAGATTTGGTTTGGCAGCTGATCCAGTCTGACAGACGCCCAACATTTCATGAACTGGAGGAAAAGTATGGCCTGCTGTCGTGTGGGACTCTTGAGCGTATCTTCCATGACCGCCTTGAGTTGTCCAAGGTTTCGGCTCGTTGGGTGTCAAGGCTGATGACTGCAGAACAGAAAGGCGCTCGGGTCACCAACTCCTCTGTTGTTCTTGGTCTTCTGAAAGACCATGACGAAGGGTTTTGGAGGAGATTCATCACGGTTTATGGAACTCCGCTGCCAAACTTCATTCCATAATATAGACGAAAAATGTATGGAATGGACAATGCGAGGTGAGCAGCCACCGAATCACGCCAAGACAACATCTTCTGCAGGCACGTTCCAGGTGACAGTCTTTTTTTGGATTGCGAAGGTGTGATTCATGTTGACTACTGCCCTCCTGATCACACAATCAACCCGGAATACTACAGCAGCCCCTCACAGATCGTCCTCAAACTTTTGAGTAAAAAAGACAGGAATAGATTTCGTGGCGGCCTTCATGTCTGCAGCATGACGCAGGGGACCAAGGAGCGAAAACGATGACCACAATCAAGCAGCTGAAGTGGCAGCTGCTTCCTCGCTCACTGTATTCCCCTGACTTGACCTCTAGTGACTTTCATCTATTCGGTCAAATGAAGTAGGCAATCGGGGGTATTCGATTCAAAGGTGAAAGAGATAAAGAGAGCACCGAAAGCTTCATTCGGGATATTGCCGCAGGATTGGCTTGAAGAAGGAATAAAGAAACTTGAGAAGAGATGGGGAAAGTGTATTGAAATTTAAGGTGACCAGATCGAAAAAAGAGTTTTGATACACCTTTAATTGTGTCAATAAATATTTGTACAAATAGAAGTTAAATGTTTTTCTTGTGAAAAGCAATTATCAGAACTATAAGAAAGAATATTTAGATATGCACTTGCGCCAAAATTGACGTCTATAGATAGGAGAAACAAACGTCACGAACTTTTGGTACGCCCCTTGTACATTGTTTCGAGAGGAAATATACGTTTCCTCCCGTAGCTATCTGTCCATCCCTCCCAGCACTCGAGCTGCACACCATAGCTGCAAGAGGAAAAGTTGATACTTCCCCTCTCAAGAAAATGGCTATTCAGTTCTATGTTTAACATAGACAATCGCTTTCTAATATATATTGCTGATGACCGCAGAAGGAACTACGCAAATTGCAAAATTTAGATTATCGCCACTGAATCAAGCTTTCAACAACTTTTTAGACGATGTAACATTTTCGAATTTTGACAAGACTTCCAAGCAGGAGTAGCAGTAATATCTCTTTATTCAAAATAATGGAAATCACAAGTAACAGAAAAACTCACGTGTACAGATTCAAGATAAGTAAATGTACAAAGGAAAATTCAGCATCGTTGGTTATTTACAATTCTTGCAGCTGATAGAATAAAAGACTATTGTCTTAAAGAAGTTCTCGAAAGAGGTAATTCATATTGTGGTCGAACTATCTGGATATAAGGTGCTGCAAGTTAGATAAAGCACTGTAGCCTCTTTAACACAGCAACTTAGAATTTTCGTATATGGGCTTGAATGAAAGCTGATGTTATGAGATCCAAGAATATGTAAGCTATCGCAATCGTAATGCAAACTTCAAATTTAAGCTTTCTAACTTCCAATTCGTTTTTTAAGATGATAAGTCGTCATTCATTGCTTGTTCTGAGGTCACCGTGGATTCGAAATGTGCAGATCAGATACACACACGCAGATTGAAGCGATTTTATTGTTGTGAAGCAGATATGATGATCAACACGAGACAGAAAAGCGACAACCGCCAATTTATTGAAGAATTTACAGTCAGTTAAAGAAGGATTACAATCACTCATTACATTCATTAGTAAAGGAGGGCCACTGGTTCCCGATTGCATGTCTTAATTGACCAACAGAATATATTTCCCGCGTCAGCTTCACATTTGATGCGATGAGAAAAGTTTGAATATTAGTAATCATTTATCTGTTGTACAATAAATTGTAAAGCGCACTGTGTGAGTTGTTTTGCGATCTGTTAATGCGACGATTATGTTGTGTCTATATTGTGCAATCGACTAAAAAGAAGGGCCGCTTATTCGACCAATTCTACAGAACTCACAATACCAACTCAACTGATAAGCAAAATAGACGATCAAATCTACCTCTGCGTTCTTAGACAAAATTCAAATATTCTCATTTCAAATGATGCGCAACATGGCAAAGGATATTCAAATATTTGTGACTTTATATAATTATAGAAATTGACGTAATCCTTAAGAAGACTGATCACAGGCAAACCAGGCAAATTTTCTTATCAAAACACACAAATTGAAAGCCATAATGAAACAATGGGCGAACGAGGAAAAATCTCGACACTAGTGAGTCACAATTTTAGATTCGTCAGCAGGAAACCCAGCCAGCTATTATAATTCAAAGTCTCAATGCAGTGAGGTTATTTAAGGTTGACACGTTTAATATGGAAATTAATACACTAACTTCACGTACGCTCGTCGCCGGACATGAGCAAATAAGCATGAAAAAGAACTCATAAAAATCAATATTCTGATGTACCTTCTGACATATACTTGTTTCCCTGTCAGTTTATGTGAGTGAAATCCTAATTTTTTATGTAGCTACCAAACAATAAGCTTCGGCATGAATACGGCAGTGTTGACGTTGTAACAATATTCTTGAAAATCGCTCAACTTTTGGCTAGAGGGAGAGAGAGAGAGAAACAAACTATTGATGATTTGAATCAAGGCTGTCTTGCAATAGCGCATAATACACGCAACCACGTGTAGCAAATTTGAAAAGTTTTCTTGTACTGAACAGGAAGGTGTAGAAAACCCTTCGTAACCCTTCGTAGGAAACCCTTGCGTATTTTCAGTTACCGCAGCGATCGTAACACATTCAAGCACATGTATTAGTGCTCACATTGCGTGTCTTCTATTTAGCGTTGAAAAGGCAGGAGTCTCATCAAAGCTTGTAAACAGATCAAGTGTATGGAGAGATTGTCTAATATGCATATTTCTCTTTTATTCAAGTTTGGTTGACAGACAGAAGCCATCTGTGGGTTTACATTCTGCCAAAGAGTTGTCTATCCTGTGTGGATTAGGTTACATATGTTATCGATTTGTTGCTATGTATGGAGTCCGCCAGCTAGGTCTTGAGCGTACAAGATATTAAAGGACCCGAAACGCGACCTAGCTGGTCATCTTGCTGATGAACCCTTCTTTTTGATTTTTGTCAGCCTTTCTGGACTGCTCACATCTTTCTTGATAATCTGGCATACTTTACTGTATATAGGGGATGGCTATACGATTCTGTAGGACATAGCTCATGAAATTACTTGATAAAGCCCTCGGTATTGATCAAATAATTTCCCTCTATATCCCAGAGAATCACATAGTCATCCTCTATCCATTGCATGAAAAGTTAACAAAGCTTGTGTGACGCAATGCATTTCTAGGAAATTGCAAATTCGAAAGACGTAGGATTGCGTGGGGTTACCTAAATTTGGCTTATGAAATTCATATTTGTGACTTAGCTATTTGAAGAGGATTATTAAAATAACTTCAACGTTCAGTAATAGAAATTGTAGGTATATTGCGTGGGAGAAGATATGACTGGTGAGTTTCATAAAGTAGGACGACATTAACTATTTTCTCTGTCTGTTTTTGTATAACAGTCATGCTCCTCAGTGTGACAATTACAATAAGTCACTATTTACTCGCACCTTTTCACAATAATAGGATATAAATGATGATTCAATTCATCAGATAACTCAGAAGATGCAAACCACTGACGTTTCCATTGACCTCAGAAGGCATAGGACCACGAAAACCGGTCGTGTTTTACGAACATAGATTTTTAAAATTCAAGACCAAAAGGAGCACATGATGATATGATGACACACTCAAAAATTAAACGACAGGAGAAACAAAGAAATGAGAAATGTAAACCAGTACGTCAATATTCACTCCTATATTTTCAGCAGCTTTTTAGTAAAAATAATAAACACAATAATTGCAAGATCTGTGACCGTTTACCCCTTAAATTTAACTGCACTTGCCGTCATCTTATTGATAAATTTGCCTGCTCGCTGTGCAATGAATAACATCATCGCGCAAAATGAGTGGACGCGGCAAAGGTAAAGTCTCAAAATCGGCCGACAAGCAGAAGAGCCGATCATCTAGAGCAGGCCTTCAGTTTCCTGTCGGGCGTGTTCACCGATTTCTGAAGAAAGGAAATTATGGTAATCGAATTGGAGCTGGTGCACCAGTCTATCTTGCAGCGGTGATGCAGTAATTAGCAGCGGAAGCCTTGGAATTGGCTGGCAATGCTGCAAGAGACAACCATCGATCGCGAATCATCCCGCGACATCTTCAGCATGCCATACGGAACGATGAAGAATTGAACAAACTATTGAGCGGAGTTACGCTTGCTCAAGGTGGATCCACCAAAGAATCCACCCAAGTAATTTTCTTACTCGCGAACGCACACAATTATTTTTAGTTTTATAATCAATGCATTATCATTGCAAAGGCCATTACCGGTACATGGAACACAGACGTAGTTTACATAATAAGATAGCGCGATTGCTGAACACATGCAACGGAAACATGATATAGGGCAGATGGACATTGAAGATGTTGACCTTTCCATAAGCACTGACCCAGTTGAGACCCGCTTAGCGGAAGTTAGACAAATTGAACATATCTCCTAGCATCAATCATAAGTTAGAATAGACGTCAGAACCATAGAGTAGGGATAGGTAGAGTATTGACTCAAAAAATTCTTATATGAAAAGATTCAGTTTTTTGCGGAGATTACGTTCCCATGGTCCAGAAAAATTATTTGAGCAGTTTTAAGAAAAGTCAAAATTTTGCTTATTTATATGCTACCGAGATGACTCCTCTATGTAAGTAGTGTGAAACAAGTTGAATATCAAAAGGAATGAATCTTTGCTAATAAGCATCCTAATAAGCGGGAATTAAGCTGATGACGAAGTTAATTTCATGATCCGTATTATAATGGAAGTCTTCATGAAAACGTCGTGATATTATTTATGCTTTCATGACTGAAATTTCAAGTTATTAATTCAATTTTCACCGGCATGATTTTATGATTCACTAAATTCATGTTTCACTTTTTGAATCTGAATAGTGATGTGGACCCATTTACATCTTTCAAAGTTAATTGAAATCCTTCTCTTTGATTATGTGATTTTGCTCTGCCAATGACAGGTTGCTTATGAAATGATCACGCTTAAGAAAATGCTCTTGAGGTTCAGCATGAAAGTAATGGCAACATATCGAATTGCTAATTTAACAAACATTAACTCTCCAAGGATGTCATGACACTGAGAATCTGTAGAATACCATCATTCCTTCTGCATTACAATCATTGTCACTCAATTCCGTGGCAATTTCTTCAAAACTGAAAATTTGCATATCTCACATTTGGTGACAATTACCAACTATATCCCCCCTCGTTATCACTCTACCTAATATACTTACTCTATGGTCAGAACACTGAATCTTGTTCCTTGATATTTATATATAAATAGGCATCGCTTGGCTCATTTTATCGCTAATTCCTTTGAAGTAATTCCTTCGGAATGACTTCATAATGTTTATTGTTTTTTTCCTTCTACACGTATCTTTGTAGTATATTTGCTCGACCATATCGAAAACAGGCTCCGCGCCTAATTGTGTATCGAGCTAAAATAAAGCCTTTATTATTATTATTATATAATAATAATGATAATAATAAATAAAGCCTGTGTGTATAGTTTTACTAAAAACGTGCTGAAAATTAATGAGCGAACACTCACGTACTGGTGTCATTATGAAAGGCCTCCTGTTAACAGGAATTCTGTTCGAAGCATCGAATTTATAAAAATTGGTAAATTGATTTGGTTGATGAACTAGTGATTTTCAAAGATTCAGGCTGGAGGTTTGGCATGCGTGCTAGAAGTAACACAACTCTCCAAAAAAGTCTATGTCAGCACCGTCCAGGCCCCCGATAGGGGATTAGCGACGTTAAAGCTTCATTTCTTTCAAACACTTAATTTTGATGACAGCCATTAATTGAATTACATTTATGGTCTTCAGCTGCTGTGCCTTTCCATGGAGTTCCCACTACAACGACGCCGAATCATCACTTGGCTGCATATCGCAGTTGGTCCGTTCTGAACGTTGGACGGTATTTCTCCTATTCACATGCACAAGGAGTTGAGCAGCCAGGCTTCCTCCATGGTTCAAATTTTCTCTTGCCGTGGGACGCCGTAGTCAAGTCACGTAGTTGGATCCGTGCAAATGAGCAGCTGCGCAAATCAAAGGGGAAAATGGGAGGCCGATCGAAGACTTTGGTCGATAGCAGTGGAGGTGCTACAGTGAAGATTTTCTTCGGCTTTGAGTATGAATGTCCTCTCGGTCATCGCTTCTTCCTCGCGCGGCCGGATCGCATGATGAAAGGGGCCATGCCTGTAAGTTGTTGCCTTTTCAACATAAATATCAAATTTTATGAAAGTATGCATGTGTAATTAAATGCTTCATAACATAACAAAGGTATGGCAAACATGAAAAAACAATTGCTGTTCACTTTAATAAAAATGCATTTCTTCCATAACCGGCTGTAGTCTTACAACTGCGAAGTTATCTTATGAAGGACAGAGGATATCGGAAAATATACTGACATAATACTGCACCGTTTCCAATTCCATCATTAAGATTCCATTAATTATTAATTTCCGTTAGTAAGACATCTAAAATCAGGCGTGCGATATCTCACATCAATCATGCATTATCAGTTCAATAATGAGGTATGAAAGTTTGATATTTTAATCTCAGAACCACAGAATTAGATTGTTTAATCGTGTCACTTTGCTAGAAGTGCAAACTGATTCAAACAGATGGCACATGCAGGAACTTAATAAGTGGGCAAAAAGAAATTTTTAATACCTTACAGAGATAGGAAAAATGGTCGTGCGTCGCTTGCGGATTGCTGTGAATTCCTTCAAAATGCTCCGATCGCCACGACTCCTTCAGATTCGAAGAATTCAGATCATTGCGCAAAAGTTTTCTCGATGATGTTTGGCCCTTCGATCTTTATTAAAAAAGTTAGCAGGCGCATGAAAAAACGTTCACAAACTTCTCTGTAGAACTTGACATCGTCTGTGTCTCTTTGCTGTGTGATCTGGTTGATAACACTCACTGAAACATCGCACAATTTGGCGTGTTTAATGTTGAACTGGCTGCTCATTGTTCGATTGCTATGGTACTTAGTCAAGAGATTGTGCCATTTCATTTACGTTACATGTTCCAATGCTTCCCTTCTAGTCAAACAGAAGAAGAGACGACCTGTCTAATTCTGTGCTCAGAACAATGATAGAATAATTGCTTCAACAGTCACATATCTCGCATCAATGATAAAAACTCCATTCATTAATTTGTTATTGCATCACTGCCACAATACATCATAGATATAGGTAATCCCTTGACTTCGCAAAGAGGCTTCACAGTTCAGTAATAAGGTATTGAAATTTGACAATGAATCTCAGTTTAACGATAAAATCTCGATTTCAATAGTCACTTTCCTTGACCAATAAAATCTTGATACTTTCAAGAGGCGTGCGAACAGGTTTCTGATGGGGATACCTTAATCAGATCAAAAGATCTGTTTTCCTTTTATGTATATAAAATAGTACAATTTGTTGCTTTTTCATTGAGTAACCCCTAGCTTCATTCATGGCTCATGGCTGTGCAATGAGTGAAAATTCTGTAAAAAAGTCATCTCAAGTCATTGGCAGAACTCTAACTTCATTAATGAGAATAAAAAATTTCGAGGTCACAGTTCTACAGTCATGTCGCGTACATTGATCAGCCTCAGAGACAAAGAGCGCATCATAGCTTCCTATGAATCTAATGCAAATTCTACACCGTTGCAAATATGTTGCATGGCAGAACTCTGAAGTTATCTCTTGATCCTCCAACTCACCAGATGTCAAGCACAGTCGTCACGATCATGCAAACTGGCTTTTGCAAAGCACGGATTGTGAGCGTGTTTACATTGACGAGAGCGGATTCCACGTGTGGAGCAAGCGTGTTGATGGATGCTCACAAAGAGGACTGCGCGTCAAAGTCGACATATGTCTACAATATTCGCGGTTTCAATCGAATTTGGGCTTCTAAAACATTCGTTTAAAGAATGTGGCTGCAAGGGATGACTTCAATGACTTCCTCAGTGAATGCTCATCTGAATTGGCCAACCGCAGAGTGGCTTTCATTTTCAACACCGCGCCATCTCACAACAGAGCGGACTACGTGGTTCTGGCCGAAGAGTACACTTTTAAACATCAACCAGCATGCTCACCATTTTTGAATCTGTGTGAGGAGTCCTTTTCGGTTTGGAAAAGCAGCTTTGAACGGCTGGTGGTAGAAGTGAGGCACCAGTTACTTGGTATCAGTCATCAAGATCGAATCGCAACTATGAGTCAACTGATCAGTCAATCGGTGTTGCTACCGTTGATTAGGTTCGGCGGATGGAACTCCATCTTTTCAAGTTCTACAGAAGTGCATTAACAATTCAGACATTAATTCTGATTGATTTTGTTAATTCTTTTGACCAACTTTTGCACTATATATTCTTTGACAAACGCATTGTTTTGTAAACTGACAGTGGATATTAGTGTAATGTAGTCCACACAACAGAACTTATGGAAAAATTAGTTACCTATGGAAAAATAAGTTGAT
The DNA here is from genome assembly GCA_907163375.1 of Prostheceraeus crozeri. Lineage (NCBI taxonomy): Eukaryota > Metazoa > Platyhelminthes > Polycladida > Euryleptidae > Prostheceraeus > Prostheceraeus crozeri. Next base: position 48,815 of record CAJQUW010011552.1, on the reverse strand, counting down.
TTAATCAATGAATTTATTAGATATTTCCTGAAGAAATTATCATTGAACCGAAAATGCATGGTTCATCTGTGACACAATGCAATTGACTTGCAATAAGTACTCATCGTAAAAGCAAAGCTAGAGGATTACCTGTATCTGTGCTGTTTTGTGGTGGCAATGCAACAATAAATTAATGAATGCGGATATTCATAATCAACTAAGAAAGGTGACTAATTGAATAATTCTACCAATGATCTGAGATCGAAATGTCAAAGTTTTATGCCTCGTATTGAATTGGGAATGTGTGATTGATCTGAGATATCGTGCTCTTGACTTTAGATGCCGTACTAATGAATTTGAAAAGGTGCAGTATGTTGTGATGTCTTAAACTGGCATATGCTGGATTCTTTCATGACTATCCGAAGAAAGGTGATTAGTTTCCCATAAATTGATTTTGACAATTTTAGAATAAGAGCAGAATGAAATATTGTATTTATGGCCAACGACAGTCTGGTTTACAGAGCGAATGATATACACCACAATAACGCAAGACTAAGGAAATTAGACAAAACAAAAAATAAGAAAGTAATAAAATTTACATTACATAATAGATTAACACGAGTGTACGTGCTTGTGTTAAAACGAGGAGTGCGCTTTAGAGCACAAGGAGATATACTAAGTGCATCAAGTTAGCGGGTTAATATAGCACGAAGCGCTGCTCTAAATGGAGGACGGAGGGAATAGCGGTATTCTTCAGCTATTGTCAAACGCGCCATGGTCACCTGCTTATCGAATACTAGGGTTGTAAAGAACATGTTTTTTAAATTTTTATGTTTTTTAAATTTTTATTTGTTCTTATTAATTGAACGAATATATTGCTACTAATTATTCAAAATGATTAATACCAACTCCTGTTCAACTTCAAATGTTCAATTAAACATAAGATTTCAATGAATATACGAAGAATTTGAGCCTGTATTGGCTATGATCATGATGGTTCAATGATGTGTACTGTCAATCTTAAATGGTATTATACACGTATATGTATTTATGAGAGAGAGGGAGAGAGCGAGAGATGTGGTCATTTAGCATGAGCTACAAGTGATAATCAATTTCAGGTTTATTGCAATTGTTAAAGAGAAAGATTTTTTGTTTTCATTTTCATGCAATCTTTAAGATTTTAATGAAAGAGCCAATCATCTTAAGAGCAGTGAGTAGGGAAGTCCAATGAAAATGCTTGATGGCATATTTCTTTGTGGAGTTGTTAAAACTTGGCTCCCTTGCTGATATAATTCTTTAAGAAAATATGAACTGTTGTTTTTTCTAAAGGATGAAAATTAAAACGTGTATTGATAAAAAACACTGTTTTTTGACATTTAAAAAGCACTGTTTTTTGTAAATAAAAAAATAACGTGTTTTTTAAACAACCCTATCAAATACCAAGGTAATTTTTTTCAATGACGCTCGGTGTTGTTCTCATAGAAATTGATCTATATCCGTGCATCTCCATTCCCAATATAGAGCGCGTGCACATTTAATTATCGGTGACGCACAGTTTAGTGCAGATATCTGTGGTCTTCCAATAATCTCAGTATGTATTATATAAAGTGCTTAGTTCGAATACTTTATCTTAAATCATGAGAATAAAGTACTCTATCTGAATTGAAGTATGTTTGCCATTTGAAAGCAGTGCTATATTTTCTCTAGGAAAATAAGGCATGGATGAGGAAAATAAAGTTCAGTTATCTTAGATATATTCATCATTTGTCTCAAGTTTTCCTAGAGATATTATGCATATCTGTGATTTACGGCAACTCTAATTTCACAGCCCTAGATATATTTCAAGCATTGCGCCACTAATTTCTATGATGAATTAAATAATATTGGTTAGATGGTTAGAAATACAGCACTATTTAAAAAAATTGAGTCTCATAATGGGAAAGAAACATGCTTTAAGAAAAAGTATCACACAGAAGTTTTCATATTATTCTTATTACATACATGACTTGCGCTCGGTGCAACAAATATAAACATAGTTCTTACATAAATAAACCTATGTACAAAGTCATAAAGAATCACTGTTCAACTCAAGAGACAAAAGAATAAAAAAAAAACACTTCAAAGAGTCATACGCGCCAGGAGTCGATCTCTGGCAACTGATCTTGCCAGCGTCACGCCCAGGAAGTCAAATATGTCATTGCGAATCAATGAGTACCGTTCGTTTCTATACATTGACAGCGATCTGGAAATCCGCTTTAATGTTTTCATTGCTTCCGGACCCCAAATACCGTAAGTGGTGACCGCCATGGACACACATCCCAGACTGGCATACTTTCCGTCGTTTGCTTGATGTTTGCGTTTCTCTGCTGCTGTCAGACACATCCGATGCTGCACTCGCTCCATGAATAAAATCAGAAGTGAGCGGATGTGCAACAGTGATGTCAACAGCAGCTGCCTTCCATAGTGATCAGTCTGGGATGAGAATGTCCGCTGGCCTGTCCAGATCGTCACTGGAGCCGTGCTCCAAGCTTGGATTCAGTCTCCCTTGTTGGCAAAAACAGTGAATGGAATTACGAATGGTGCTATGTCGTCTGACTACGTCGGGTCCTCGCTTACAAATTGTACCGTGCACCCAAAAAATCATCACCAACTTTGCCGGGACACAAAGTGTGGGCAGGATCGCAATTTGACGATAATCCCAGGCGAAGTTTCAGCAGTATCTAGGTTCCATTAGGTTCCAATCGTTGACCCAGACCTGACTCGGTTTCGCTCTGATCCATGCCGATGTCTGGCTATTAGAAATGGCGGAAAGACGAGCTTTATCAACCAAGGATTGATTCATTTCTAGCTGTTTCTTCTCCAGTCAGTTTTCTATCTTCTCTGATAGAAGCTTTTGAGAGTGGCAGCTGGACATCAGCGACTGCACCTCCAAATGACAGGAAGAATCAGTTCTCAAATTGTACTCTTCGATGGTTTCTTTGATATTAGGCGGTGGTGAATTCGTGGATGATATTGATGACAAATAGGCTGCCGATGAGCAACATATCTTATTAGCTTCTCAACATATCTGATTCCAAGTCCTCGTTTGAGACTCAATTCGGCTTGTAAACGACCGGCATCTATCAAACCGACTGATACTGAATCCTCCAAACACTGCATGACATCCGCATCAAATTTGGCTAACTGTCTGATGACATCCTTTGGTGGCCAGCAGTGTGCTATGCTAAGCTTACAAAAGCCGCTACATAGTCTCAAAATGTACAAAGCAATTTGAGGATCATTCAGCTGCACAGTAGCATCCAAAAGACGCTTAGCATCTTTTATTTTCTTTGATATGAATGAAGAAATTTTCATGTATTCTTACTGTACATGCCTAGACAGTACAAGTACATCGTCCGTAGAGCTATTCTATGGAAAAGCTGCATTAGTGTGTCAGCAAGCACATAAAAGAATTGCTTCGAAATTTAGAGAAATGGAAAATTGGATTGTAGTTTTGCTTGTTCTTATGATAGGGTCTATCGATGAGTTCCATCTTAATTGAACTCAGTGTAATCGGCAACTGTGTATGGGTGTTATATTGTCCAGAATTCTCTTCATTCATTTAGCAATCTCGAAAGCCACATGCTTCCTAGCTTTGTGTTTGTTGTCACTGTTCTTGATGATGATATAAGTTCATGCGTTTTTCATCAGAGAAGAAATCACATACAATTTTTGCATGTTTTGGCTGACAGACTTTGGATATAAGTAGACGGATCATTAAATCATTTAGGCTATGTAATTTATCAAGCCTAAGTTATGCTATCTTGAAGTCAAGAAAAATGTCGATTCGAAATTTTCTTATCTTGCTATCCATACTTGACATTCGGATATGACTAAGTTAGAAAATAACAATTTGACATACCATCGCTGTAGTACCATCACTCTAAAACTATTATATTGTAAACACAATGGAAGAAATTCATTCACGCCGCCATCATGCGCTAAATGACACGAACAGAAATTAATGGATTTGGATGTTTCCATGGGCCATTGCATGGATTTCTATAGTACATGTATTTTGAAATATGCAGGGTTGCCAGTCGTCCTTTTTTTGTACTTTTTTATGGCTAAAACCTTATTTTTAAAAAGGACGCATTATTTTCGCCAATCATCGCATTTTCGATGCAGCCATACTATCCATCTTGTCAGATGAATTTCTTTAATGAGATATAGACATGGGATGCTTATGAAAAGTAATTCATTGCATTCTTTTTTGCTTATGCTGAGTTTGGGATTGCATCTTGCTTGACTTAATAGTTTTATTGACATGCACTGATTTGTATTCATATGACCATGAGTCAGATTTGTTTTGTTTTTACTATTTTGCTAAGCAGTAGATGGTATTTACAGCATTTCTATGCTTGAACCTTCTTCATAAACGCTTGATTTGTATTCATATGACCATGAGTCAGATTTGTGTGGAAAATGTCTTATTTCAGATCTCCGTTTATTTTGTGAGTTATGAATATTATAAAATGGAATGTGATCAGGATTTCTCGATCATCACGATGAAGTAAATAAGACTGCCTACCATAGAAGAAACCGTAGACTTGCAAAGAATACAAATGAATACAAATCAGTAACTTGGATTTTCTGTTACGAATTGAATATAGATTGAACGCAGTACATGCACATATTCGATTAATAGAAAGTTTTTTTACCTTTTTCGAATGTACACGTTATGCATGTGCGTAGTACTTGTATCTAATCGTGATTCGCCACCGAACTCTGGCCGTGATCCTATCTCAATTACACTCCGTGCTCAATTTCAAAAATTGCCTTAGCCATGTTCATGCTCTACAAAAGTTGAAGTAGAATCAAATTATTCCATGTCTGATGTCATTTCATGAAATTTTGACTAATCAAAGTTTTATTGTGAGCCTAATGTGTTTGTACTAAGCAGTATTTTTGATCATCTGTTCAGTATTCACGAATCACCTGTTTGAAATCAATAGAAACAAATGCGTCCTTTTTTTCTTGATTTTGCGCTGGCAACCCTGAATATGTGGCTACTGCCTAATCAAGTCTGTGGATTATGTACATAACAACCGGAAACCATCAGATATCACACTCAGAATTGCAGGTAAACTATGCGTTGTGATAGATACCATACGATATTTTCAGGCATTACCCTATGACAAACTCCGGCCTGCGGCCGTCGTCGTCGTTCGTTATGTTGATAATGCTTTCAAACACCCAGACCTGCCAACTGTCCCGGATTTTCCGGGACAGTCCCGGATTTTGGAGCTGTCCCGGATGTCCCGGAAAAGTTAAAATGCTGTCCCGGATTTTGAATTTATTAACCTAAGATGAATTCTAGATCGTTTAAGAACGCATATTTCAAAAATTTGCGCTGCGCGCGCAATCCTAAGATAAGGAAACATGCATGATGATGAAGTTTGCGGATTTCTTGGTGGCATTGTCTTTTCACGCTGATGTCTTTTATTAATCATTTTGCAGCCCGGATGTATTTCCTTCTATCGAGTTTAAAAAGGATTTTAAATTCATTGCACGGCATCCTAGATAAAAGCGTCCTTAGCCTTGATCTTAGAGTTTGGTCTCTCGAACCTATGGGTAGGAATCTGAATTTAACCAACGACAGATTTAACTGTTAGGATTTCAAGAGTTGCTCTATATCGAAATGTTTATTCATTCGATCATTTGCCATCATAATCGACAAAATTCGCCAAGTCTTGTAGACCTTTAGTTTAACATTTTTTATGGTCCACAGTTGCCTTGCTGTTATGAAATAGACGTATTTATCATTTATACAAGCATGGGATTTTTCCGGCTTTTTCGGCTTTTTGAAATCATTTTGATAATTTCGTTTGATAAGCAAAATATGCTAGTCTCCGTGGAAATTTTCGGTTGGCTTCACAAAATCGGCGAAAAGAACAAGAACATCGTCGTCGCATTCTGGATGAAAAGAAGTCTACTCTGAACTTGCATTCATTAGATGTAGTGTCAAAAACTGCGTCAAAGAAAATGTCTTCTAAAATACTGAAGCGTGCCTTGAAGAAACACACTTCTTCCCTTGCTAAGCGTGCTAAGATTTCTAACTAGACCCACTTTTTCATATACATTTGTACCTACGTACCTACTATGAATTTCTACTGCTCATCTATGTACATGTAGGTTCTTACTTGATTCGATTTTTGTACATTTAACATATTCTAAATTGTGTAAATACCCATGTTTTTAATTATTATATTAAGTCATATAAATAGTTAAAAAGTAAAGACCTGTGTTAAATATTAAGCCTTTTAATTAGACGATTTCTAGGCTTTCTGGGGAATTATAACCTCAAAATTTTTTGCCGCTTCGCGGCAATTATAGGCTCGCTAAACGCTCGCCATGCGCCGCTGATTCAGCTACTCTTTAAAAATCCGGCTTTTTATAATTGTTTCAATCCCATGCCTGTTTATAAATGATATTTTTCTACTTTTGATTCCAAATCATAAATGGAGTTGAAAAGCTGATGAAATGGGGTTGCTACTCGACCATTTTGGTAATACCGTAATACCCCGCATATAGGACGCACTTTTTTCTTCAGAAGTTGACCTAGAAGCCCAGGTGCGTCTTATCCATTGACACCTTTATTATAAAAAAATAATGCATTTATCAAAAATCAAAAATTTCCTATAAACATTTCATACTTGCAATATTTGTCAATATTTATCAATATATCAATATCTTTGACTGACAGGATGAGGGAGTCATGAATCAGCACACACTGCGATCGTAGCAATTGAATGGAGATGACTTAACTTAATGACACCGTTTCTATAAAAAATAATGGAAATTAAGGATTAAAATTAGGATGCGTCCTATACGCAGGCACACAGTCTTTCCATCGCTTTTGGGTCAAATATTCACTGCGTCCTATACATGGTATCGTCCTGTACGCGGGTAGTTACGGTAATAAAATTTGTCCCGGATTTTCATGTTTCAAGGTTGGCAGGTCTGAACACCGCTTGATACCCTTAATGTGGCTTGGACTCATGACGTCAGTTTCAAATATCGAAGACTTGTCCGGAGTTATTTCATAGGACAATGGTCCACCCTGCTTCACTTGTCAATGACAGTGAAAGATGTAAAGACTGTAAATGCGTTTGAAATTTGGAAACTAAAGATATATATGATGAGTCCAAAGCTATCTACGATAGCTCCTATCATCTAGTGCAGTGTTTCTCAAACTGTGGTACGCGTACCGCTAGTGGTACACGGAGGCGTTTCAGATGGCACGCGTGAAACACAGCATACAGAAATTTTCCGTAAATTCACTTCTGCTGGGATACTATCCAAATCATTTTCTGCTGCTTTGGAAAATTGAAAGTTCAATTAGGCAGTTTCTGGCAGAGACTCGTCTGATGAATGTGCAGAAAACATGTTTCATAGCGAGCCTTTGTCCACCTTCTGGCTAATTATGAAATGCTCATATAAACGACTTGCACAAAGGGTTCACCCATTCTGCTCGTATCTCCCTCTATTCGGGAATGCGAGCATGGCTTTTCTACATACTTGACGATCAAATCCAAGAGCCGGAATCGTTTAGCTCAACCAAAACACGACATCCGATGCGCTGTGTCTTACGCTGTACCGCGCTTTGATGAACTTGTTCAGGAGAAACAAGTCCATCCCCTACACTGAGAATGATTATTTTCCTACTCGTACTTATTGAAATATAATTTATTCTTACCTCCAGAATTTTTGATTTATTATTTATTTAATTGTGATGATAATATTAATTTCAAATTTTTCAGATATGTTAATATGTATAGTAGATATGATTTAACTATTGATCTTTCATTATCAGTATAATTGCATGTGATAGAAATATTTATCTAGCTTTATAAAACGGTTGAAGATTATACCTATCAACTCTTGATTTTATTATGGCAGCTTCTTAACTTTCAATGGTTGTAAAGATGCCATATAGTGTATATAGCCTAAGCTTCATAGGTTCTCTACAACACCAATTTTCATTATCTTAACTGAACGGCCGTCATATAATTAATACTATTAATTTTTAAGTACTTTGTATAGTGGTACGCGGCAGAGATTTCGGATGTCAAGGGGTACACGATGAGAAAAAGTTTGAGAAACACTGCTCTAGTGCAAAGAAATTCGTTGAAGACAAATGATTTGCTTCCAAAAGTTTAATATGCATGCATTAGCTAGGGAAGTCTTCAGTCTTTGAATATCGCATGTCACTGTTAGACATGGAGACCTCATTAGCGCTAATGTAAAGAGTCGTTTCATGAAGAATGCATTCGATTTACTAATGATGTCCTGCAATTCTTTTTCAGGCTGCTCAAGTAAAGGAATCAGTTAGTCGTTTGCTCTCATGGGATCTTCCTCTTTATCATCCCTGCCAATGTCGAGGAGAAGCCAATAAAGGTTATTTCGCTCAGCTGATGCGTGTTCACTGTGCGGTTCCTGCCGCTCCTATTCACGTCCTCTTCAAGCCTCGCATCCAGCCAGGTCCTGTCGAGGAGACTCCAATTTTCACTCCAGGCTTTACAGACCCAATTATATTTGAGCCGGGCGAGTTGTGGGTTGCTAGACTGCCATTTGCATATCAAGATGGAGAGCGTTTATATAGAATGCCGCCAACCGATTCCCCCATGATCTCAAATTGTCGATTATTGAGAGGATGTCTTACATATAAAGAAGTTCCTGACAAAGGGTCAGTTACAAGTATGTATCATCCCCCACATCGACATCACCACCACCCTTGATAAAAAGTCAAAATGCGGCATTTCTCAAAATGAACGGAAGAATTCTGATCAACGAAGAATCAAATGAAGAAAGCATGGTGAACATTTCCGTTTAGTTCAATGTGCTAACAAGATGAACAGGAATCAGTTTTCGTCTAAAAGTATATCCTTAAAAACAAATGATCCAAGTTTTCTGCTCGTTAAAAGACTGCCATGGCCCTTCGACATCTTTACATTCGACATTCATTTGAATTAATGATGGAGAGTTCTATTTTCTGGTTTATTGAAAAGTTTTTTTTACTCCCTGAAATAGGTATTTTATTATTTATGGGCGCGTTCGGTTTTTTCCGACATGAAAACGGATGATAGGGAGATCGACTTGATCGGTGATAATTTGTGTTGATCGGCGTAATTTAAAATGGTGAAAACCTACATTATGCTGGCCAAAATCATTTCTTTACACAACAACTCAATAATTGTCCGTAACACTCGAATTATCGGGAAGTGAATGTCTCATAAAAGCACGGAAAGATCGCGTCCTACAGGCCTACATCAGCTTTGAAGATATCAAAAAAAGATTGCAGTTAATAGCATCCATAAAAAATATGAGGTCTAGCCTTCATGTAGTTCATCATCAGAATAGGAAGTATTAAGGATTGGCCATGTGTATATGTAGTATGTATAAGTATTCATCTACAGTGATAAAAGTGAATGACCCTTTATCGAATGGATTTAGCCATAGAGTGCATCAAATGTACGAAATGTGAAGAACAACGCTTTTAACTGAGATGCTTTGCTCCAAATACTATTTTTCGATGAAAATGCAAATTTATACAGAACATTGACAAAACTCGGATGATTTTTTTACAACAGGTTTTTATCTTTGTGCTGTCCCTTCATAACAGGGTCAATATGAATTAAGCCAGTTTGTTTCTAGTGGTTACCGGATTATTCGCAACATTTCCAATTCCCCGAATAAACGTACGGAAACTTCAAGGGGACTTCCCGTGAAACGTACGGATAACTTGTAACCTTTACTTCGCACTTTTTTCCATCCCCAATTGGCAAATCTTCATTATCGCTACGCTTAATTCGTCAAAAAAACATAAAAATCACACGCATTACCATTTCAAAGCTATTACAAAATTCTTTCGCTAGCGGAAATCTCAAGTTTTTTGGTAAGAGGCAAATTCAACATTTGCTTGGACCACGCAAAGATCGACTGTGTAATGATTGTACTAATTACATTCTGGCATAAAGGCATTAATAATAACTGATGTATTGCTTTTTGATTCATTAATTCATGGAAGATTTTGCAAGCTCATAGAAATATGGACTACAATTGGCTCTAGTCTGGCTAGATCCATCTTGATCATTTACTAGTATTTCCAGGATCGTTTACCCATCAAAGGACTCCAGAAATTGTCCACCATTTCTATGCACATATCCGGAAACCACTATTACATCGGCGATTGAAGTAAGACGACACCATCACCTCATCGCTAACTAATTTACTTGATTTTTTGGCATATCGTGACCCAATGTCCTGAATTAGCGGAAAATTGCGGTTGCCATGCAGCTTCTATGTACCTTATTAACTGAATTCACACATTTCGAGCATTTTAACCAAGCTTTGCTCTTACAATTTTAAGTGCACGAAGATCCTTGTTTCTATGATGCAGCAGACTGGAAGACGGTTTTAAATACACTCAGCTAAGCATTACGTTAACCCAATTTTAAAAAGCGTCGCCGGAAAATACCTAATTCCAGGTAGTTGACAAGTTGTATGCTTCACTGACCAATTCTCTTTACTATTCGAAAACAATCGATTTCAAATGCTGTACATTTATCATTTAATGAACTTGAACTTACAATCGATCTGATCGACATGTAAATGCTATGTGAACATACATAATTGACATAAAATACGAAAAATCTGGTGTGGAAGGTACCAGTCCAAATGAAGTCTATCCGGCTACCACCGGCTGCTTCCATATCCATCACGACTTCGATAACTATCGCGATCGTTGCTTCGATAGCTATCTCGCCCACCGCTTCGATAGCCACCGCTATCACGATAGCTGCCACCATCACGGTAGCCACCACCTCCCCTTCGAAAACCACCGCTTCGGTCGTCACGGTAGCCACCACCACCATTTCGATATCCTCCGCCCCTGCCGCGGTATCCTCCTCCACCGCCGCGGTAACCTCCGCCTCCTCGGTAACCGCCACCACCACTACTGCTACGATATTTGAGACTTTCCAACAGGTCTGTAATCAATTCCTTAGCTCGGGAACACTGATCTGGAGTTCCAAATAACTGAACCTGTGTAGGATCTTCACGAGGAATCTGGAAAATGAAAAGGAATAACGCATGACCATCAAATAGCTTAAATTATTAGGCAAGAGCTATTAGTCCGGCAGCCAGAACGAATTTCTGCAGGGAACGAGGCCGAAAGCGAGACTTCCACAGAATCATGTGTACCCTATGCATTTTACGAATCGGTGCGTTTGCCCGAGTTCTAGTTGAGTTCCTCTTCTTGTCAGACAGGATCACAGAAAAACACATGTTAATCCAATGGGACGCATATTGCAGTTTTTTTACTAAAATGAAATTTTAGATGTTTTCTCTGATTAAACGAAGAGTACTAAGTCCAGACAATTTTTGGCATATAATGTCTTCAGGTCATTTGCTTTCATGTTCATGCACTCCTGTCTATGAAGCTAAACTTAGATTTGGTGAGCCTCTTAATATCGGCAAACACAAACATTTTGAGCAACTTTATCCACATTCTCACATTGTCGATGAGAAGCATGATAATAGCACATGCACATCATAGGAAATGACTTGAAGATATTCCATGTCACAAATTATGACTCTGGGCCTAGTACTTTTCGTTTAATCAGAGAAAACATTGAAAAATTTCATTTTAACCAAAAACTGCTATCTGCGTCCCATTGGATTAACATGTTTTTCTTTGATCGTGTCTGACAAGAGGAGGAACTCACTAGAACTCGGCAGACGTGCAGATTCGTAGTAGGCATAGGGTGTACATCATTCTGTGGAAGACTCACTTTCGGCCTCGTTCCCTGCAGAAACTCGTTCTGGCTGGCGGACTATATTTTTGATAACTACGAATACATATAAAATAGCAGGGTGACCACTTCACCGAGCGCACGAACCATGCAGAAATTATTAGTAGCAAGTATGCATTTAACAGGGATAAGAACGTGGTGTCACAAAAAATCCGGAAATCTCTTCTATAGGGGTCCATACGAAGCTTTTTCTGAGGCCTATTTAAAGTTTAGACATGATTACAAGTAATACAAGAGTCAACTTTAAATAGTTATGCATCTTTATGCGCACACACACACTACAGGCTCTATGATGCGACTAAAAATGCATCAAAGCCACGGATAATAATGAATTAGAGTTCAACCATATTGAGGCAAAGTACCTCCAGCCTTTTGGGAGTACAACTATTAGAATTTGTATGTTTTCAAAGCGCCGCAGGCGAAACCTCCAGCCTTTTAAGTGTAATCCACCAGTGGTGTTTACACTGGTGGACTACACTTCTTAAAAGGCTGGAGGCAGAAGTGTCATTCCCACCAATGGCTCGTACCAAAGGTATAATAAACTAATTTCGCATTACTGAGGCAGTTATCGTCAAATACGTCATTAAATGTATGTAGATCACATCAGAGAGAATCCACCATTAACTAAAATCAAATTATACTTTAAACTGAAATCTGGACCACTAAAACTGATCAGAAAAAATGCAGCTAGCTAGCAGATTTGTTTACAGATCATTTCTGTAATAAGACGAATCATTGGTCAACATAAAGATAACTTACATTTATTCTGGCACCGGAATCTTGTTGAAGTTCACGTATTTTGCTTCCTCCTTTTCCTATTATCCTACCAACATTCTCGGATGCGATTTCGAAAGTTACACAGTCACCATCCAAACTTGAACTGCGACTTCTACGGACGGGAGACCGCCGCCGACCATTATCACTGTCATAGTCACCCATTTTGCTGAAAATGAATAAAGATTTAATACTACGAAAAAACTTGGAAAACCAGAGCCACTAAAAAGCTGTAATATCCGAATGCAAGTTTACGAAAAACAGTTCTCTAATCGACCACCCAAATTTGAAAGGCAGCGAAACAAGTGTTGTTCACATTATCGAACACAATTTCGTTGGGAAGTAAACATCAGCTGGTTTTTCACAAAAGCCTGATGTTTCATTTTATACAACATCCATCAATAAATTTTGTGCTTCGCTGAATCTTCAATTTTTGGAATAAATCGAAAGAGTTATGCATGACGCATTCAATGCTGTTAATCGTTAATCGATTACAGTATATATATATGTATATTAAACTATGTCAAACTTACCATTCATTTTACTACTGTAAAATACTCACCCTAATATACGAATACATTTGTCCTACTATACTTACCCCAGATCTATGTGTCTAACAAAAGCCCTTCATCCATTTGCGGCCTTCTGTCGATGCTTTAGGATGAATGTAGAAGCGCATGGCAAATGAATAGCAAGATATGTAGGACATTTTAGATGCTGAAAATGTTAAGCGGAACATTAAAATTTTGTAAAAGCGTGACAGAGTTCAATGTAGAATTAAACTACCTAGAATCCAATTCAATTTAACTTATTTACAACGTTTACTTATTTTACTGATGACAGTTGCGTACTCTCTGTATACATGTCTAGTTAGATGAAGAGGCTATAATTTAGACAAAAAGACAAACATTACTGCACTTAGTTCATGGTACTTATTGTGTAAGATGCCTAAATACTCCGCCAAACTTGTATTTTTCAACTTAAGATTTCCAGAAAAATGTCCTTGAAAACCAATAGATACAATAAATAAATGCTAGTGGAACTGCTGGGACATCTGTGTCTAGTTAATAAATGCCCTGACGCACATCAAAACTAAAATCCATATGAATTGAGGATAAGAGAGCACAAGACTTGAAATTGCATTATTACTTTTCAATCAGCATAGAATAGCCTGCAACAAAACGGCCAGATTAAACTTGTTTTAGAAAAACAAGGGCGTGAATTTTTTCACAATTCATTCTTTCCTATAGCCATATCTAATCCATAGACAATGTCGGTATGACGCCCACTCATGAAAAGTACACGACAGCAACGTCCTTCAATTACTTTTGTCGATGACGAATCAACAAGCTTCTGAGAATAAAGTGCGGGGAAGGTTTAAGCTTGAACTAACTTAAAATACCAATACAACAGAACAATAGCGACCTGGAAAATTACATGGGTTGTTCGGCAACATTCAATAACCTGCAACGTAGGAGTTAAAATCGACAATTATCATAATCTAGCCTTCAATCTATGTATCAACACCTATCTTATTCTAGCCTATCAAAAGCAATCAAATTTACATGCTTCAAAAACAGAATATGGTAAAAATCCTGCGTGGTGAGATAGAAAATTAAAACCAGTGTCACAGAATTCTTACCTGGCAACCACACAAAGTATAGTTTCGACCAAAACCTCGATTGCAAGATGACCGAGGTGAAGGTCATGAAACTATGAAAATTCAAACTCACTAGTGCTTATAAGTGATTACGTGAATAAAGTAAGTTCTTGTTTCCAATTGTGATTAACTACGTTATTACTGAAATAAATTCGTCGACCTTACAGACAGTATCGCATTTGATAACTTTTCAAAATTTAAATCATAAATGAGTTACAGACATATGAGCATGGTTCAAGTAAAACAAAACATGATAAATGAAGGAACAATCACATTTAAGTTTGCATCTTAGCTACACTGATACATACTGTATTTATTCTAGTTTTCGGACTGAACTATGCGAGACTATGATCGACAGCTAGTTTTAGCTGTAAAGGTATGAACATTTCAATACTATTGAATTCCTTATTTTAATTGAAACTCGGTTTTGTTGCTTTCACACGCTTCTACAAAATTTTAGTAATTCATGACTTATGCAATATGGTAAAAAGGTGAAAAACTACTTGTACATTTGAGTGCGTCAGTCGTACTTACATTATCCATAACAGTCGATCAACGAGTCCAACCACATGTTGGTTGGAACTGTTGATTCGTTTTTAACACACCTAATACATAGATGTTTAGACAGTTGCACGGCAAAAACAAAACATTTTGATAGCGAATGTTACCCGATGTTTTCATATCAGAACGATTCTGCTTACATGATACCACGCGATGAAAGCTTTTCCAATCCGGAGCGACTATTCTGATATATTTGTGCCACACCAAATTTGTGAATCCTGACAAAAAGCTTTCATGGCATTCAGTTTTCATTACTGTACGAGAAGCTATCACTATATAATACGAAAGCATCGGTAACATTTCGCTTAACGGGTGTTATCAGACATTCAACTGACTTTTACCTGTAATATTGAAGTAACAGCGATTGAAACATTATGTATACAGAAAGGTAAGGTCACCACACTTGATTGCTGGTGTGACAAGTGGCAACGTCTTCGACCGATCAAATTAGCATGTAACATTACTTTCAAATTTCGCCTGAAACTTGAATCAGCCATCATGTGAATTATAACATTATCAGATGTCCATGTTTAGATGTCAGTGTATGACAACTCCGTCAGTATCGCAACTCCCGAATAGCAGATGTGACAGGTTAAGCTGGAATAAGTACTATGTTTCAAATGTCAGGAGGATCTCAGTCAGATTCTGCAGAACGAATGCTCGAAGATAGCCAGAATATGCTGGTCAAGATGACTGATTTTCAGAGCAACTTTCACCTGATAAAGCTAGATTTCTTGGATCAGAGAACATTATGCATGACCAGTTTAGGATGCAATGATTTGTCATAACATTGTTAATTCTCGCAGGTATAATGAGAATTTGAGAGCATGATATTCCGAGATGGACAAGAATTTTAGCCTAAACCATTAATGCTCACAATGATTCTTGGTGACTAAGTTATCCGAAGATGCCGCAAAGGCAGCAGGATATCAAGATAATTTTACTGGACTCATTAGCAATACCGCGTGAACATCGTAGAAACAGGATAGTTCCGATTAGCATGTTCAGTTAAGACCATGAACGCGCTTCCAAGGTCCGGAGATGGTCAATTGTTTAAAAAGCCAATTAGTTTTGCGAGCTTTGTCTCATTAGGACTCTGTACTTGGTGCTTTAAGACACGAGCTTTGATGGAGCGTGGCAGGAAGTAAGCATTTCAAGACCGATATGGAAAATTAGAGTTCGACGTGACATACTAGTTGAAGATTTTACGTCTTGATACAATGACGGGTCTTCAAATCAGATTTACATTCACCTAAAATGCAGATGAAAGATATCTCAGTCGAACGCAGATTTCATGGATTAGAGCATGTAATAACTTTTAAGACAATATTTAAATCATATTTGAAGACAATATTTAAATCACAAGGGGGTAAAGTGTATGCCTTTAATCAAATCATACATGGGAGTAAAGTGTATACCTACCTTCTACATAGCAGAACCCAACAGATACAACCTACATGTTAAGGGAATGCACGTTGAGCCTAAACAGCAGTCTAAGTAAAAAAAACAATCTGCAAGTCCAGCTTCAAGGAGTTTTAAAACATTACTTAGAAGCCGAGATGGCAATGAATTCGTTCTTACAAATAGTCGAGGCACGATTGCATCAGAAGAGAGCATAAGTTGGATTTAAAAAATATACGTCTCATCTCGATTTAGTGTCTGGGATTATAGCAACTTACGGTGTTAGAAATTTGATATATTTGACACTTAAATATCGGGACAGGCACCCACCACGATTCAACGAGCACTTTCGAAGACTGACAACACTAGGCACAGAACATAACCACAAATTTGACTTGTGAGCATATGTTGAAATGCGATTATCACTAGAGATGCTAAAACTAATTCAGGGAGTTCCTTGTAGTCAGAATGACAAAAATGAGTTCTGTACCGACGGACCTTATCAGATATAAACCGATGGTTTCCAGCTGCCTTCGAACATATTTCCCTCTTCCTACTGCTTGTGCCATGGGGTTCGGGAGAATTTTGATTCTCAGGCCAAATAGAAAATGGAGACCAACTTGGGATCCGCGGAAACACGCTTACCCTGAAATCTAGAAAATGTTCTACCCAGATAAAACCTCGCAACCTACACAGCTTTGGGAAGAGTCATTGATACTGAGGCTGATGGACATTAGTAATTCTTCATAAGTTTCCATCCATTTGACAATTTTTTCTAATACCATTGCTACAAAGCTGCTACTTCGAGTAAAATTGACCCGCCACATTAATGAAAGTCATCACCAAAGTCCCCATGATTTCAAAAATCGACCTATGAGCAACAAAAATGAACATGTGAGAATGACAGATTTTGCTTTAGTCATGAAACTCAGTGTTAGACATGCTACAATGATTCATATTAGAATTATTAACGTATCTCATTGAAAAATTTAATCCTGTTAAACTGATAAAATTAAATTCTAAGTAAAAGCAAAAGGACTGCTCGGTAAGGGGACTACTCGAGGAGCTACTTAGTGTCTGCTCACGATTGTTGAATCCAAATACAAAAAAAATTAACGCATAACGAGTTTTGACTAAGAAATTAAACACGAGTTAAATGGGGTGGTGACCCTAGAGGATCTGGCGCAAACAGATCATGTTCTGATGAAACAAAGCGTACTACTGTAAGATACATTAGGGGCATAGCGTTGCTTTAGTACTTGTCCCATTATGACACGCATTTTCAGCAGGAAGTGCTGAGACATGAGACATCAATTGTTCATAACAACATAGTGCAAATTGAATATAATTAAAAAAACGGATATACTACAGAAGGAAATGCTGCCAAAACATTCAACAACTTCAAAAGCTGTGTCGCATCAATGTTTAGATGGTCACGTAAGAATAAATTTGTGGACATTCGAGTTACGTACCTTTTGTGATGAAATGAAGCTGCGAAAGTAGGCTATTAGTCCTTCCGCTGTTTTAAAAGTGTAAACTGATTTGTAGTAATTAAACAAAGTATATAAACAATGTAGATTTGCAGGTTCCTAATGAGAGTTCTATATGAGAGTCTTTGCATCAATAGCGCACATAATTTTCATCAGCCCTTTCATGAAGAGATCTTTTGAATTGATTAGAGCTGACTTGCATTCCTATTGAAATAAAATTCATCATAGCGAATTTTCATATTGCAATCATATTCAGTCTCCCTTCTCAACCAAAACTTGAAATGCAATAATCGAAAGATAATTGCCGTCTTGCTGTAATTGTGATGGTTCGCCAAGAAGGCCATGGGTGTCAAGTGTCTTCATGAACGGGACATGATCTATTCTTTATTTCGATACTCACATACGACTGTCATAATATGAGATCATTAATGAGATGATTGTGGAGTGCTGCCAGACTATGGGTTGCTGTTATGCACATTTGACAATTTATTTGTAGCTCCACAAGCAGATAGGTTTTCTATGTGTTTTTGGCAAAGATGTGTTGCGGTCATAGAATGACTGAATCTTTTGATATAGAATCTTCACTGTTCAAAGATACTTTTTGAGTTGACACTCAACCTACTATGTAATTACTTCTGCTTGGGCTTTGGGCTCTGTGGTCCTACGCTAAGCATGTGCCCCATGGCTTTCCTAAAAACCATAGACATCGAACAACAACATATATGTTCGATGTCTATGCTAAAAACTATATGGGGATGCATAGAGCATAGAGTAGGGATATTACTCCATGGCATTGAGTAAGTATGTTTAGTACTCTATCTGGGAATAACATACTTGGATTTCTGATGTGAATGAATCAAAGATTGGCAACATTTTCCTCCCAATGATTGAAGGATTGTGAATCTAGTGCCCATTGAATTTTCGCATATTCTGTGAATCGTAGACTAGGAGCATGATCTAAAACATGATCCAGCGAACTGATCTAGAGAATCAATGCATCGCAAAAATGATTTTTAGCATCCGAGTAAGATTCAATCAATTGAAGAATAGAAGAAGGATAGAACGGATTTGACCATGGATCATCCGAGCTCGCGATCCGATACCGATTGTTTGTTCAACCACCAAGATTTAGAAATGTGCTTTTCCAGAATTGTAAATGCTAATTTCAATTTTACACATTTATAGTTGAAAGAACATGGATGTGTCATGATTGTATTCAATCGCGAAGTATAATTGATGTATGCACTGATTGGTGTTGATTCCATTGCTTAAGAACGAGGCCTATTAAAGAATTCATTCGTTATTGATGTGATGCTTTTATACAAAGTCTTAACTGAAATTTGTGCAAGCATAATTAGTCAATTCAGATGTTCTATTTACTTAATCCTGCTTAATCGACAAGGACATACATACTCAAACTGGCTGTTTTCTCATTCTCTAAAGAATTCTCATTTTACTCCATTCTTTTAGGAAATGTCACCTAAGTGTTATATCTATTCATGACGACCGCTTTCGGATGGTCTTCTTGCTTTCCAGACCCTGTCTGGTTCTGCACGAGATCTACGATGGTTTCGTCAAAATCCACAAAGTGTGATAGCTGTCTCTGTATGCCTTCAGAAATCAAATTACCGTCAATGGTGCTGAGCGATATCCGAATTTTCAGAGATTAAAAATCTACAGTTTCTTTAGTAACCATTTTCTTCGAATGCGTAGTTTCATCAAGTGAGGTTTATTCGAATTTAGTTTGATTGAAGAGAGACCTTTCTTCTCGCTACCTGCTGCCTAGATGCTGCTTGACTTGTTTCCACCTTCGATTGAAGAATTTGTAATCAGGCTGCCATTAATCGAATCCGCAGCCTTGTCTCAGTAAAAGTTGTAAGAATTTTAGAAGTCTCTAAATTTATTTCAATGCACCAATGCTAAGCAACATAACTGCAAGAAAATAGTCAAAAACTACAAGTATTTTTTAGAAAACATATCTCCTTGTAACCAATTGTATAATGCCAAGTTGATATTTTGATTTTTGTCTACTTATGTAACGGACCGAGCCACCAGATGACCTCGACCTGGGCGTATGATCTATTGGTTCACTACTGCAGGGTGTCCGCGCACCCTGGAAAACCTTGAAAACCTGGAAAATGAATTTTACCCTGGAAATCCTGGAAAACTCCTGGAAAATGAAATTTTACCCTGGAAAACTCCTGGAAATTTTAGACTAATTGAAACACTAACTGCAAGTTGTTGAAGTCATGCTTACTCTATGGTTGAAGTGTATTCTATTTTTTCAGATTTTTATCTTCATATCTCTACTTATTTGTTACAAATTTAGTCTTCAGTCTCGTACAATCTTTTTGTTTTTAGAATATTTCAGTGAGTGGAATCTCCTATCATAACGTATGCAACACGAATGAGACCGAACTGCGTACTATGGCTAACTATGAACTGTTGTCGAACTCCTCCTAATCGTTGTACAGTATCATGAATTAGTAGCTCTGAATTCCCTCATAAACGCTGCGCGGTATGGTGAACTAGGAGTTGTAAATGCCTTCATTAATGTCGTGTGGTATGGGGAACTTAGGAGCCGTAAATTCCTTCATTAAAGTCGTTCGGAATGACGAAGTATGAGCTGTAAGCTCCCTCATCAACCTCGTGTGGAATGGTGGACTATGAACTGTAGACTGCCTCACTAACGTCGTGTGGTATAGGCAGCTAGGAGAGAGAGAGATTCGTATATTTTTAAAAAATGGTAATCATTCATATACATTAAATACCTTGCATGATCAATGTGTGATTGGAGCAAATCAATGGTACAGATCTACGTTTATAACAAGTAAAAAAGTCAAAAGAAAGGGTAAATACATACACTATACATTAAGTCAAAGAGCTAAGCAAGTACTCACAAGCCTAATTACAAGGTCATGAAATCACAAGCCTCGATTATTCAGCATTTAACAGACCGGGATAAATGGCTGACGATATTTCGTATAACAGCGAGGGACAATAAACATGGACGTATGACGTGATCGCTGAAATTTTGGAGGCACGAGGTGATGTAAAAGATGATCAGCTCTCTCGAGTTGGTCAAAGATTTTCATTGCCGAAATAGTTCTTGTGCTTATTGGAACAAATTGGTCACATTCGCAATCTATGCCACCAATGATTCGATGAGCCCTTCTGCACACCTTGTCAATTTTCTCAGAGCACTTTTTGTTCAGTCCAACTACTTACGGAGCATTACACTCTAGTATGGACAAAACTGTGGCATTGTAAATCATTATGAGCTCCTTCTTACTCAAATATCTTTTTATGCGCTTTATGACGTAAAGTCTTTGGCAGGCCCTTTTGCATAGATCATTTGTAAACATATCCCAAGTCAAATCAGAATTATAAAAAACACCAACAATCTTTAGATAACTTTGAAATTCAAAATCGGATGGAGGCATTGTCCACGATTTTCGATGGACGAGCATGCATTTTGTCTTCCCAGAGTTTAGCTTTAAACCGTGCTGTAGACACCATTGTTCGACATTGTCAATTTCTGATTTGATAGTTCCATCAAGATATGTAGTCGATTTCAGAGGTAAGGCTACGACAACGTCATCGGCATATTTCGACATCAAACTATCAGGGTGATCGGAGCTGAGCGAATTCATGTGAATAGCAAATAAAAAAGGCGAGAGTTTCCCGCCTTGTGGCACACCTGAGTGGACTTGCATTCACAAACTCACTTCACCTCTCAATAAGACTCGCTGCCGTCGATTCTGTAAAAAGTCGCAGCACCATTGAATAAATCCTGAAGGTAAATTTGCGCTGATCAGCGAAGCAATCAAGTGCTGATGATCAAGAGTATCGAACGCCTTGGCCATATCAAACGTTATGATAACAACGCCAACAAATTCAAAATGATCCATTATACAAGTAATGTAGTCATGCAAATAAATGTTGGCGTGGAGAGTAGAGTAGCCCTCACGGAATCCAAATTGATTTTTTCCATAAGCACTGATGAAGGGAGATTTCAATGAGTCGATGATATAGTCTTCAAGAATCTTCGAGAACACAGGGAGAACAGAAATTGGTCGTATATCACGCACAGTCGGATTTTTGCATTTCGGTACTGGTATGATGTTGCTCAATTTCCACTGTGAGGGAATTTGTCTTTCTGTAATAGATAAAGAAATCAAATGAGAAAGTGGGCCGGACAATTCCTCACATGCAGCTTTTGCTAAAAATGGTGGAAATTCATGGCTTCCTGCAGCTTTTGAACAATTCAGCTTTTTTAGAAAATTCCGGGTCTTTTCGGGAGAAACATCCACAATCCAAGGTTCATCACTGTCTTCAATCATCTGTTTGGTGAGATTCCAATCTGGTGGATCTGAAAAATCTCAGATAGAGCACCATTGATAGCATGTACAGCCTCAGATGTAGAAGAAAACAATTTTTGTAATGCATTATTAGGTTTCAGCACCTTCCATATATCATTTGGTTTTTCTCTTAACTTTTGTACCCATGCATGTTTTGCCCGATGGATTTCGTCTTTAATTTTCTCCTTGTAATGGTAGTATTTCGAGTAGTCCCCTAAGCGATATGCTTTAAATCTTTCATTTACCATCATCTTCAGCTTTGGAGTGAACCACGCCTGCTCTTTCCCACTCATTACCAAACGAACAGGAATTTCCTCTAAAGCGATCTGAATAAAGTCGTAAAAGAGTTTACATTTCTCATCTAGTGTGACATCAACTTTGTAAAACAAATTCCATGGAAGTCTCATCAAACAATCTTTGAACGAATCAATATGGCTTGTTCGAAAATCATGTACCTTACAATGGTATGACTAGTCCGTTACAATATCAACTCTTAAAGTTGATCTCAAAAACACAATACGATGATCTGAATTTCCTATTGGTGGATCAACAGACACTGCAGTAGTACCGGAATTCCGTGAGTCTTCATAATACGTGTAGTACAAAATTTCACTGATAAGAATCTTATCCAAAATCGATTCTTTTCTGGTGGGAACATTGACAATTTGGAGCAAATGTAAAGATTGCTCAATTTCGATTGTACTAAGATGATTCAAATCGTCCATAATGATGTAATTGGCAAAAGTTGAAACATCACAGTAATTTATAACAAAATCAACGACTTTTTGGCAGTGAAGACTGTCCAGGCTTGGTGGGACATACAGGATCATCACTAAAATATTACTTTTAGTTAACAAAACACTCAAACAGTCAACATAAGGAGGAGAGTAGAATCGATAATAGAGTAACAATCGTTAGAATCTTGTAGGACAGGGAGTGATGGAGATATGTACACACCCCACCTCCGCGTCTGCCATCAGTTCGATCACTCCTATGCAAGTTGTATCCAACAAGGTCAACTTCTGAATCTGTTATGTTTTCAGATAACCAGGATTCACATAATGCAATAATGTCAGGCTTCTGCAGAGAAGATACGATAGACAATTCATCGTGTTTAGGACGTAATGACAGAATATTTGTTAACAATACAGTTGGAACATGAATTCTTGGGACATTGGTAGCGGATGGAGGAAAACCATTCATAAAACACGTGGACGAAAATTTTGGAGGGTATCGCGAGGTACAACCTTGTCATTATATATTACCACATTTTCGCCGCTTTGCTTCCTATATTGCAATTCTTCCATCAGTCTCTTATGATTAGCTTCTTCGAGCTTGGTTCGATCGCGACGAATGTAGACCTTGAACTCATTTGAATTTCTCAAATTCTTTGACTTCTTCAAGATTTCCTGCTTCTGATGACAATCCCTCAATTTCAGCTTGAGCAGTCTGGGTTTTTCGCTAGTTTGTTTTCCAATTCTTCTACAATCTGCAATAGATTCTGATTTCACTTCAATCTCACTCATGATGGCCTCAACCTGCTCTTCATCGGCACTTCTCCTCTCGCTTAGGGTACCATCCATTTTTTCTGGAACACCCTGTACGATAAGACAGTCCAATCCTTATCATTCGGTTCTGAAATTCCGTCATACATTCTGTGAACACATGATGACACGCACCATCCACATACTTTCATTGAATTTGCTTCCACTTTAAGTGTAGCATGATCACTTTGTATGTCAGCCATTTTCTTTTCAATGGCTTCAAATCGCAAAGTGAACGAGGTCAAAATCTCTTTCACATCCTTTAATTCGCTAGTTAATGACTCACGAGTTTCGGAGACTATTTTCTTGATATCATCAAGACTGGTGCTGCTACTCGACTGATCAGTAGAGTTATATCGCAATGTACGTTGCTGTTTCGGAGTCGGCATGTCTCAAAAAAAATATTTGCAGACGATATCTCCCAAAAGAAAAAGAGTGATATCTCTAGGATTCGAACTTGGACACTTATGATCTACAACCAGAGACGTAAGCCAGCACGCCAGACCAGAACAACTTCGAGCAGATAACTAAATATCACTTGTCCAGTTTGATGGACAATCGATGAAATGACCTCTAGCAAGATCAGTAAAATTCCACCATGCGTGCTGTGACAGAGGCAGGGAGTGTAACTCACAATAGCTTGGACACCGCCTTTATGCAAAAATGCAAATATCGTCGAATATACAATAATCCAAGGTGAATATGATAACGGCGAGGACACAGAAAGATGGACGATGCAATGACGATGATATAAGAAATAGCGATAGATATCCAATGCAACACTAATAGGCGACGGAAAATCACAACACACTGCCGATGATCAAGAGCGACGTCCGCACACGCCCGACACAATGTCGGAGCCGTAATCCAGGATTAATGCTATTACACACTTGATTGCCGTGTGGCAGAATCTGCTGACGCAAAATGGTGCTCAACCTATAAACTTTATTTAGGCACCAGGCTTGTTCCGAATGATCCGATCTGAGACTAATATCGAATATTTTCACTATTCAAGCACATTTCAAGTAGGTTTTCAATATGTAGATATATTAATCCCAACACGTCGTGTGTCAATGAGCTTTCCTCGATCAATTCTTCTGTGTCATTCTCCTAAGCTGATTGTGACTACTCTCATGCACTTGCAGCACATCAACCATTATGTTCCTCTTTCTGGCTCTTGGTCTTCCACCTTCCACGGATTCACGCTGCAATGCTTCAGTTCAAATGATCTTATCTGAATGACAACGCTCTGACGTTCACCTTGTTGCATTTTATTATAGAGTGGACTTAGCAGATTTTCCGTTAGTTGTTGCATTTCTTATATTTTTCGTTATTGATTGTTATACTCTTTCTCTATTTTGTTCTCAATCCACAAGCTTTAAATTTGTTACGATCGATTGTATTTTCATTTTTTTCTAGAAATATAATGTAGCCGTCTGATGCCTATATTTGGTATTTTGTATTTGGAATCACCTGCGCCCCAAAAATTCAACCAATTTCACGCCACTTTTCAAATTTCTTTTCGTCAACAATATTAATTTTATGGTGTGTAAAAGCTCATTAGCCACAGAACTTTGGGTAGATTTTCCCGGAATTTTCTTTTAAATTTGACGCGTGCATTTGAGTAAAATTTCCTTGCAGAAAGTATGGAAATTTTCGTTCAAATTTGACCCCTGAGTTTTGGTAAATTTCCCTGGAAAACCTGGAAGGTGAATTTTACCCTGGAAATCCTGGAAAACACCTGGAAATTTTCATTCAAATTTGCGCGGACACCCTGCTACTGTAAGAAAACTACCCGTTTCCGCGAGACAATCCGTTTACTCCAAACCGTTAAGCACAGCACCGTCCTCTCACGAGATGTGGTCGAACACCGAAACAGTCACTCAGACATGGCAAAACGATGCTTGGATCGTTTGTTAACCCTACCCTAATCCTAGTTAGTAGGAATTTTAGGTAGTGCCCCAACTCGAAAGTCTGGGTATTACCCAGATACGTTATAACAGTTGTGGGTAGCAGGATTGAAATAAAAAAGGAAGCCCAATCTCCTAATCCGTGTTGAGTTCCACTATTTTTAGAAGGTACAGCCTATAGGTGCGCCAGCTAAGTTGTATAATTGTGTCACAGATAATTATCGGCATAAGCTGGAAAGGAAATATAATTAGCTTATGTCTCTGCCAATGAAACTTGTCTATATGCCTACGTCGCTATCTTATTTCGTGTAAAAGCATGAAAAAAATTTTCTTCTGAGGAGATGAATGTTTTGCAAAAATGTTCCTTGATAAAAATTGATGTTATATGTACATTAGGGTGGTCGGAAAAAACTTTTCTTCACTTTTCTGATGGGCCACCCACCAAATTTTTTCCTTTTATCATATAGTCGAAGTATCTTAAATTTGAAGATATTTGGACAACATTTAGGCCTCGCGTATGGACATTTAAAACTATCATATCATACGTAGTCTACATGTATATGGTGTGTTTCTGGAGCAAGCAAAGTAATTATGCAACATATTTTATGAACGGATAAGATCAAGATGATCAAATAGATGCTAGGAAGTGCATTTAGTTTCCTAAGAAGGCTAAGATTCAATTTTATTAATGGTAAAATCAACCGTTAGCAACGCTTGCACGCAATGATGGAAGCACTTGAAGTTCCACCCATACTAGTAGTCATCTTGTTCGCACGGAATGCTTTAAATGAGACTCAATCTCGTGACGGTTATCTCGAACTGTTGCAACTGGTATTTGTCTTCTTGGGTGATGCGACATCAATACACATCAGGGCACCGGGAGCAATGCATCGATCGCGCTATTTTTACAGTTTTAAAGCTATTTACAGTATCAAAAAATTTTGGCTGAGAAACCAATTTGAGCTTTCAGCACGTGAGATGGACCAACTTCGAAATTTTAACTTATTTGTGTCTTGTGTACTGCACAGCGTGGCTCACAGCACCTAATACAGTACAGGCTCCTCGACAAGATATTTCCTTCATTAAGCAGCTGAAAGCATACCGTTCCATAAACTGCCCTGTGGCAACAGCTGCCTCGAAGGCCATGTATTTAATGGTATTTAAACCAAGAAAACGTATGTTTGGCTCTCTTTGATGACTCGGTGGACACATCTACGAAGCAATGTACTGTCCGAATGAAAATGGGAGTTCAAAGCAGTGTCAAGTGCAACTAGTCTTCTCCATGGATGATGCTAAAACACTATCCCTTTCACATTTGGGTGGTACAGAAAGCCGTTACTTCTTCGATATTCTTGGTCTTGAGGCATCGTACTTACAAAGTGATCCTGCAACTTGGACTAGCGATCAAACATACTTGTCTGACCAGCGTTTGATCTCTGGTCTACGGGTTGTCAACGATTGTGCTGAAAGAGGAGTGGCTTTAATGAAGGACTATAACAATCTCCTAACCTACGACGAGGAGCAGAAACAAGCTGTCTTGCAAGTTGTGGCTAAACATCGTCAGCAGTTTTCTGATTCCAGAAAGGTGACAGTATGCTCAAAAGTGATGTACGAAATATGCTGCAACAGATATTATAACAATGTGCCCTTATGATACAACAAATTCACATTGGTCTTACTTGATCAATATCATGTAATTTCAGTTGATTTCATGAATTTAAAGTGACCAATTAAAAACAACTGTGATAAGTAAAATATGCTTTACTGCAGGCCTATGAATATCTGATGAAATATTCGGGCTATGCGCGACTTCTTATACTCATCTTTAGGGGCCGAGATGTTTTGTGTGATATTCACTGATAGAAAGGGCAAAAGTGGGAGGGTAGCCCGGCAGATTTGCCGACTTTTCATTTTTGAGCACCACCCTAATGTATATGTATCTTTTGGACTATTTCAGGATTTCTAAGCATGATCATGCAACAACCTATCCGCATTCCACACTGTTAGAAAACATTATATTCATGCATTTGATTTTTCATCGAGGCATGTTATTAGACATGTTCAGCTTGACCATTTTGCGAGAAAGGAACAAGAGCGTTTCTCTTCATTTTGCCAATCTTAAATGTGCTCATTTTGGGTGTTCACCGATGCAAATGATCAATGTGCAGCGGATACATTTGAAGAAGAAAAGTTCGACCCTGTGTGCGGTTCGAACATAGATAAAGGAGGAATGGAAATGTGTTCGATTGAACTAACTCAGTTATTTTGTGATCACTATCAAGTGAATTGTAATAATAATAATAAGCGTATATTTTCTCTTGGAATGGTAATCGACAAAATTTACAGAAGTAATACAAATCAATCAGACAATGTTTCAGCATGAAAAAGTAGAATATCAAGAAAAGACACAGTAGAAAGCAAATTTAGAAAACAGTCAAACTAGCGATGATGAACACGATTATAACCGCTGCAAGCCTTCAAAATAAATGAGTTGCTGCGGTGGCAAGTTCTCCGAGCTGGAAGGAGAAACTGACCTCAATTGAAATATCATCTCAAGTCGAGAAATATCTCCGCCGTGGAATTTTTTTAAATCTTCCCCTAACGTAGTGGTTCCCAACCTTTTCATGTTGCGTACCCCAAAATAGAAAGTCATGATTTTCCATTATTCCGCGTATCCCCACCTATACATATCAAAAATAACCAAAATTCAATCATACTAAAATTTAATTGAGCGCAACAACATATATGAAATTCGTAATTCAATAACCCAGTAAGTTAACTAGGCATAAATGAGGAAAGTGTAAGGTGCGAATTATAATGAGAAAATATAGGAATCGATATTGAATGTGAAGGCTGAGCCTGACGTTTTTCAACAAGATCACTGATTCGCGGTTGTGTAACAGTACAAGCGCAGCGAGAGTCATGCTTCGGCATCAAACGAGATCTTTTTTTGCATTTAATTATTGCCATGGGTCCAGAATCCGGATTCACACAAGTATGTGGATGGGAACGTCAGGAAAGTTTTTGAAGCCAATCTCGCGATATTGGGAAATGATTCCACCATCTGAAAGTATTTCTGGAACTGTTGGTGAAGATTGAGGTGTTCAGAAATTTGTTTCTGCAATTGCTTTTCAAATGGCTTACCCTCCAACTGGTGATGTAAATTTGCGAACATGCTGCAGTCGCCTTTAGTGATTTTCTTTCACCAAAGTTGCAGTTTGCTCTGCACCGCTCGAAGTTTATCATCGAATTCGGCTATGTTTGCCTGCCTGCCTTGTAGCTGAAAATTAATTGAGTTCTGACGAGAGTAAATGTCTACTAAGAACGCCAGCCGCAATAGTCTGTCATCTTCAAAAAGAGAAGTTGCGCGATTCTGTTCAACGAAGAATGCTCTGAACTCGTGACGGAGGTGATAAACACGCTCCAGAACATAATTATCCTCGTGAAAGCCACCTGGATGAGGCGTAGAAAAGAAATTTTTCAAATGTTGCATCAGCATCTCTGCACAAATCAGCGAAAAGACGGGTGTTAAGTGCGTTATTCTACGCTACTACGACGTTCACTACCTCAGACATTATAGCGGACAGTTCTGTAGGCATTTAGTGAAGCTAGCGCCTGCCGATGCAGCATAGTGTTCAAATACAGTTCCATCACTACACACTCTAGCTTTAGCCATGAAACCAGATTTGCAACCTATCATAGCGGAAGCACCGTCTGTACAAACGCCGGAAACTGTCCCAAGAGAGGCCGTGTTGTCTAAAATATTCATCGATGACTAGAAACATCAATGCCACGTGTAGTAGTCTGGAGATGCTTGCAATAAAGAAATTCTTCTTTGACTTCGCCATTATGAATGTAGCGTGCAAACACTAAGAGCTGTGACAACGTAGATACGTCTGTTGATTCGTCGAGTTGAATTGCAAAACGACGCAGTGGAGCAGTCTTGATCTCGTCGATCACTTGTTCTTCAATGCTCTGCGACATCTCAACGATCCGGCGTTGCACTGTATTGTTTGACAAGGACATAGTGAGTGTCCAACTTTTTCGATAATTCAGTTCCAAACATCTTCTGGATAACGTCCTTAATGCACGTAAGAATTAATTTCTCACCGACAGTGTGTGCTTTTTTGCAATGCGAAGAGAGATGACACCTCCACGGCGCTTTTTTAACTCTTTTTTATGTTTAACAAACGAACTGTCAGGTAAGTCAACGCGCTGCCGATTCGCACTTTCACTTTTTCGACGGAAAAACTCAATATCTTTCCCGACTAAGTCAGGGTGGTTACTTCGCAGATGCCTTTTTAATAGAACTGGTTTCATGGAATGATGGCTTATCACAGTGAAACAAGCGACATACTTCGGTTTGACCACTCCCTTGTCTTCGATAGATATGAGTCCGAAAGGAAGATAATCGTCGTTGTATTTACGTTTCTTTCGAATGTCATTCTTAGGAGGCATTAAGAGCATGTCTGCCGGTCGAGTTATCAATAAAGCAAGTATCAAACAGACAGGCTACACGCGGTACTACAGGACGACTGCCGCCGGGAGGGCGTTATCGAATATGCATACGTATTATACGCACACGCGCCCACCAGCTCGGTTCTCTACGGAGTCGAGCTGGTGGTCGCTTAGCAACGGCTGCTTCAAGGCCAGATGATACCTGTATATGCGTATATCTTTACGTAATTAGGAGTACACATAATTATGATTTCAGAAACTAAATTTTAAAAACTACGATGCAGTAATCAAATATTGCACGGAGGTTGATAAAATTCATGCACTCACATGCACACGGGCATCAGCTGAGGTATCTACAGAAAGTGAAAATGGTAGCTGGTGGAATTCTGGGACCCATTCATATCATTAGTCAAAGAAAACACGAATTATGCTAATGTATATGTTAGGAATCCGTAGATTTATTTATAGTCAACCAAACAAAAGTCACAGCTCCTTCCTGCTGAAGCAATTGCTTGGTGCGAACTGTCGCAGAATACATCAACCGTGAAAATTTTGAGAGAGTGATTTACCATGTTTGTTTTCGTCCGTACCTACTCAATTTTGTGCCAATTTCAATAAAATTAGTACCAAAATAATCAGGAGACACTGCTCACTGAAATAACCTGGTGTTCAAATGGATTTGAACATATACAGTTTTTCGACTCTGTGCTCAAATGCTATCATTGCAATGTTGATTATGGTAATAACAATAAGGATTAGTGGCTTATTAGCTTAGGAATATTAGCTTCAAAATGAAACCTCATTTGTTAATTTCTGTTGGATAATTAGAAAGTTCTGTTACTTTAAAATTTATTCAAGTTTTTTTATGCCGCACCCTGTATACCTGGTTGCTTTTTTAAAAATTTTCCTTCCCAGAAATGTAGTCTAGTATAAAAAAGTAGGGATATTTATCAGCACAGACCTACATGTTGAAGACTAGAATTTGTAAGTTTTCAACTCATTCGATTTCGAATTTGAAAGTTCCTCACCGAGCAGCTGAAATTGTAGCAGATATTTTTGTCAACTTTGAGCAGGCGTGATAATATTAGTCGAATAAAGTGCTTGCTTAACATACATGTACAATTCTTTTCATGAAAAAACACAAACTGTGAAAAGTTATAAAGACATTGATGCTACTAGTCATTCACATTATAAACTTGCTTTGTTGAAAAAAACCAAATAGGACAAGTTGTCATTGAATCTAATCATGAATTATGTGTCAAAATTCCTGCCAATTGTTTTTCATTTTGTGTGAGTGAAAAAATATCTCTTTTATATAAAATTCTGGGAGGAAAATCAACCTTTCAGTCCCACAGGATTACAAAGCCAACTTTTCCTGCCGCAGTTAACCTTTCCTGTGTAAAAAAGCCATAGAAGTCTATAAACAAGTAATGATTAGCCAGAGACCACCAAGATATCGATATAGTCCCTGGATTAGCTCATAAGTAGATTTCGCGGCATAGCCATCAATTTCACAATGAACAATAGACATCTATAAGTCACAAAATGAAAAGCTACATTCTTTCGAGAGGAAATAAACATCTCCTCCCTTAGCTATCTGTCCATCTGTACAACATAGCTTACAACATGGCTAGCTGTACAACATTGCATGTGTGTTTATTGCATGTACATGTATTTGTAAGTTTATATAGACTTGAATTTCAAGCATATCACCATAGGTCTTCGCATATCTATTTATCCTTTTTAGGGGACTTAATGCCTGAAATGGAATGACAGCATCGAAAGTCGGTTGTTGTGAACGATTCCCGGAAACTGTTGGACATGTGGTGTAATGCCATTTATGTGCTGTAATCATTCATATAGGCCTACTTCTGGTCTTTTTCCAAGGCTCAGTGAAATAGTGGTGCATACCTGAGATCACTCTGAAAATATGACATTGCACCGCATCGGATTTGTTCTGTGATGTTACTTAGCCCCCACAGGAGCTTGGACGGCGCTGATTGGACTGACATTGATGGAGCGTTGTGGCTATTTTAGTACGGATGCCTTTCTGTCGAATTCTAGTACCACATAACTAAAAGATCACTGAGTCAAGCTTCTAGCTCCCCCGTTGATCACAAAGAGATGGTTGAAAGATCATGTTTCGGCATATACAAAATACATGCATTTCTCAGAGACAGCTGAAAGCGCATGATTAGTCAAAAGCGGGAGTTGAAGAAGATATCTTTCCATTCTACGCATAATAGACATCATCAGTGGTCGGATTCTGACGCGAATTTGACTGGAAATACGCGAATACGCGAAATTGAGGATTTATACGCGAACGAAATTATGCACTTAGATATATTATAATATATACCGCGAGTTAATGTTCTTATCACTAGATAACTTGATATTGATATTCTAATTCTCATTCATACTATCAATCTTCGATAGAGTTTATGGACTGTTTTATGTGTTTTATACTTGTGACTAACTAGGCATTATTTAACATCTTATCATTAAGTTTGTAACTCCATCTGAATTAAGTTTGAACTGCGATGTTCCATATGATATGCGATGGATTTATTAATATTTTTACTTTTTCTAGATCCATTTTACACACGAATGTATGTTGCTTGTGAATATGCTGAGGTTAACATAAGAATTATGTTAGTACAGTACTTCCTTCTGAGGATATGATTTTCAGAAATATATCAATTGATCAGATCCCTTCCCGATGCTGGAAAATTGATGTATCCAACTTTGATCATTGGCACAACGCCTACAACATCATCATTGGTGAAAAAGCTCGAAAAATCTTCTCAGATTTATCAGACCCTACCAGGCAATCGCCTTCAAGATCATGAAAGCCTTTTTCATGGTACAAAAAGATTGAGCGACTATTTGCCTTTCGGGAACGAGCCACTGAGGGCTCACGATTTTTAAGTCCTCTGTACCAACACAGTGACCACTATGAGAAATAGGTTTTTAAATTCGTCAAAGCCATCCCTAACATTTTAGGAGATAGCGACCAATCGACATTGCAAGTCGAGATTAGGCTTCATCAAAGTCTGGTAAAAAACGCCTATGAAAACGATGTAGGAGAATTTTGGTCGAAAGTCGACAAGGTGGGAAAGACACCAACCCTCGTAAAAGTCGCCAAAGCGATTTTTATTTTACCACATGGAAACGCGGAGGTCGAACGTATTTTTTCGGGTCTATCCGATGTAATAACTAAGAAACGTCGATCGCTGGGTTCTGAAACCATAAAGGCGTTGTCCGTCAGTAAGTCTGTTCTCAACAGCAAAAAATTGGACAGCTCTACATTAAAAATAGATCGGTCAAACTCTAGATTCATGCACGGCATCGCACTCGAAATATGAAGCATGGAAGCAGGAGCAACGAAAAGAACGGGAAGAAAAAGAAAAACAGAAATTAGAAGAACGTCTACGAAAAGAATTGAACGAGTAAGTGAACAGAAACGAAAGTATTCGAAAGCACCAGCGACTGTATGGCGACTGAGATGAAGACATCGCAACTTCTCTTAAGAAAAAGGAAGATGAGCAACTGCGACTAACATCTCTTGCAGAGAATGCACTGCAGCAGGCCAGAAAAGCCGAGAAAGACCTGATGGATCTTCGACACAAGAAAAGAATGCATTAGAAATGGAAAAAGAAACCGCGCGCAGTAGAGCACTCGATGTGATTCTAAAAAGACATGTACACCAATTCTCAGATTCTTCTATGCCGAGTAACAAATATTCGCGCTTCGACAAAAAAGACTAATCTGTGTAATTCATGATTGCTTCCATTGATGAATTTACATTAGGCGTAAGCAAACTTCTTCTGTTGTGTTACAATTGTATATGATTGCTGGCCATTATGAATTACCTTAGCGCTATAAAGCAAACTTCTGTTGTGTTTACTATTTGTTATAAGTTATAAAGTAGGTGGCGCATAAGTTGAAGTCGTAAGTTTTCTTACCTAATCGTGCATGTAAACAATAAAATACTAATTATGGAAGATCCATGATCACAATCAAGTATGGTGGGAAGAACATGTTCTATATTCTACAATATCTTATATGTACTTATTATAAGGTTTTGTATGCTATTATATTTTATCAAGTAAAGTTGGGTGTTTTCTTTTTTCCTGAAAAATTTCCTTTCCATAAGAATGAACAGAACACGCCAAACAAATGACACGTAAATATTGCGAATACAAATTAAGCTAATAAAATCTCCAGTTAAAACGCAATCAGTAATTTTACAGATACGTAACTACATATCAAATCCTGTATTTCACTGTCACTGTCCATTTATACATGTTATTATTATTCAAAAGTAATCGCCATGAGACTTAGAAAATGATAAAGAAAAATTAACGTAGTCTCAAAATGCATCAGTTTATTGACAAATGTTTGTAACAGACTTCATCAGGTGGTGCACGCAGCAAATTCATTTTTGCATCGCACCCTGATGAAGTCTGTGACGAAAATTTGTCAATAAACTGATGCATTTTGAGACTACGTTAATTTTTCTTTATCTTTAATACTATTGTTGATATCACTCTTCAGATCTACAAACCTATAACATGCGGCATGTCCTTTGAAATGAACAAAAGGAATTAACTTTCTTGATTTTCCTGTTTGAATGAAAGAAGTTTGTTTACACGATAAAAAGACTGCACATACAAATTAGCTAAGTGAGATTACAAAATTTATATAAAATTGTTCTGTGTGTGATGTATTGACAAAGCATGAAAAAAATCAATGAAATGCCCTATCTGGTCCTCCATATGTATTATGTTCTGATAGAAGAACGAAAATTCTCTCTATCATCTATTTTTGTTCTCTGTAAGTGGACTTGTTCCTGTAAACTTATAGTACGTAAACTTGTGTTACCACATAAATATATACTTGCTCGTAGGGTACATAAAACAAAAGTAAACGAAATCAGTGCTGATACGCGAAATCAGCGCTAATACGCGAAATCAGAGCCGATACGCGAAATTGGCGAAATTTCGAAATCCGACCACTGGACATCATTTATGTTTCTAAGTCAATACGGTGCTAATTCTATGATTCTCTACATCAAATTATAAATCTTATGTATGTGCCTTGAATTTTGCTTATCTCATTGTTTTCTTGATAATGGCTATGATGTAAATAGTCGAATTACATTGACCAACTTTTTGTACGACTTTAATAAATTTACAATAAATAATTTTTTTTCTTTTTTTTAATTTGTTTATTGCAGAGATAACTACAAAGGCACCACTGGTTGCGAACAACACTTATGTGCAGTCTGAATATAAAAACACTTTACAAAACTGTGATAAGTCAATCAAAGCAAGTTTCTTTTTAAACACCGGTACACTGTTCGATTGAATGACATTATTTGGTAATGAATTCCATACTCGACACGCACGTTGACTGAAAAAATGTTGATGTGCGTTGCATTGGGGACGGCCATCTGCTCTCAATTTCAGTGAATTCCCACGAGAATTCATGTTATGAGAAATAAAAGTAAAAAAATTGTCAAAAGGTAAATCAATAACTCTATGAACCATTTTGTAAACCAAAATCAAATCGAATATCAATCGTCTCAGCTCGAGTGACTGCAGGTCTAGAATTTGCAAACGATGACGATAATCGAGGAATGGCAGTGTCGCTATATAGCATACATCCTTGGTGAAATACTTTGGCACCTTCTCTATAATCCTGATATCCTTGACAAAGTAGGGACACCAAACTTGCGTGCAGAACTCCATTAGAGGTCTGACGCATGTGGAATAGGCCCTCATTAAGATGTAAGGATCGTTGGAGATGAAAGATTTCAAAATTAAATACGCTCTCGACATTGCTTTTGATGATATATACCGACAATGTGCAGAAAATTTCAGGTTTGAAGAGAAAATAACTCCAATGTCACGAATTTCAGAAACATAATCAATGCTGTTGTCACATAGTTCATAACTGCTTATATGGGTAGGACAGAATGATATGACTTTCGTTTTAGAACTAGATATACGGAGCTGCATTTGCGAAGACCAACGACCTAATTCAGCCAAAGAATTTCTCAAGCATGAAAAAGTTCCTCCTCGATTGATTTGGTAGACCTTCAAGTCATCGGCGAAGAGACGCATTCCGCAATCAGACGAAATGGTAACAATGATGCTGTTAATGTAAATCAAAAATAAGTAGGACCCCAAGACTGAGCCGTGTGGCACCCCACTTGTGATGATGGAGGAGCTAGAAAGATGATTATCAATCAAAACCTGCTGTACACGGCCACAAAGAAAATCTGCCACCCAAGCGAATACTTCGTATTGGACTCCATATTGTTTCAGAACTGTCGGTAACTTGCGATGACTTATTGTATCAAACGCTTTAACGAAATCGATATATACTACGTCCACCTGACAATGATCATTAATCGCTGGTGTCCATTCATTCAGTGTCAGAAGTAGTTGAGTACATGGTGATCTGCCTCGGATGAAACCATGCTGGTCAGGTGATAGTAAATCATTTTCCAAAAGATGCTCACGCAAACTGTCAGAAATGATGCACTCCATTGTCTTGCAAATAACACTGGTCAACGCGATTGGACGGTAATTACTAGCTGCTGATCTATCTCCTTTTTTGTAGAATGGCGTAATGACAGACCTTTTCCATACATCAGGGAGTCGTCCGGTTTTGAGAGAGGACTCAAACAGAATCTGCAGGGGGATTGAAAGTTCACAACAGAGACTACGGAGGAAAATTGGTGGACATCCATCCGGCGGGTGACAGTATTTTGGCTTCAATCTACGGAGTTTGTCAATAATCAAATGTAACGGAAACTCCACATAACTCAATTCTGTTATACTCGTATTATGCGGATCACTTGCAAGGAAAGGAGCGTCACCATTGTCTTCAACAAAGACTGAGCTGAAAAAGGCGTTAAAACATTCTGCTTTCTCAATGGGATCATCAACTTTGATACCATCCATATTTCTAATTTCAGGAATAGTTTGTTGGGTATTGAGTTTTTTCCTCACGCATGAAAAGAACGATTTGTCACAGCCATTTCGAATGAGATTTGCTTCAATATTACAAAAGTAGGTGTTTACGGCTGCGGATTAAGCTTTGCAAGCAATCCTGTACTTTTGAAGAGCACTAGAATCATATTTAATTTTCCTATACAATGCGCGTTTTTTCGATAGGTTGAATATAATAATAACTTAATATATACTTAATAATATAACTTGAATCTCTTCCAAACACATTTTCAATAAAAGACGGGAGTGATGACTCTATGGGCTGTGCATCATGAATGATGACTTGACGATCCATATGCATGTGTATAAATGCGCTATTGAGCATATCAAGCGAAGATAGCTAGCTCTACTACTTATTCAGTGAGAAAGACGATGTAGATGGAATAATTGAATATTGAGTTACATCCTCAGTTGTGGGAACATACCTGAATAGCTGCCATTTCATCCAATATCAGGAATCATCAGCAGGTGTGAGTCACATCTCTGAACATCGAACTTAAGTGACTTGTCAATAGAGCGCTTAAAAAGATAGTTAACGAATTGATCTACCCGTCGAAAATTCACCAACTTGCTAATTACAAATCTCGAAAGACAATGTTACAGTTATTGTTCTTGAATATGAATACCGCAGTAGAACATAACCCTGAACGTCAAATTGCATTTGCCAGATATAGACATCACTGTTTTCTCGCAATCGATCGAAATCGTTGTCTACTTTGACTTCTCATTATAATGTACAGATTCTCCAAAATATCAGATAATTTCATGATCCTGAAAGTTTTGACTTCATTCAACCGCTAATATTCTGTTTTTCAGAAAGAATGGGTGATTGGGACGATAACTGGGGTGATACGTGCTCATGGACTCAACCGTCATCAAGTAAGTCGCACCTGCTGTAGAAGTACATGGAATTTCGACATATTTTGCTTTTAAGTTTCAATTGAGTTAATTATATTATGTGGCTCCAAGTTTGAGCTCATGGAGTGAATGCAGCAGTTGCTATGTGGTCGTTTACAAATAGTGACAGTGGATGATAATTTAGCTGATGACATGCCTATCTCTAGTGGCGTTCCTGTTCGGCTGCGTCTACCTGTCCTTTGTTCACAAGCCGTCGCCTTTCGAAGACCAGAGGTTGCTCTCAAAAGACTTCCGTGATTCAATGACTTCTACAAGTTAACTTTGCGAGGACTTACCTCTGGGCGAACACCAATCAAGCATTTCACTCTCCTCTCCTAACTCTGTTAGTGAATGTGTTTCGCTTTCTGCCCTGTTAAAGATTAATTAGGGGCCATCCATAAAGGACGTCCGCAGAAAATTGACTATTTTTGACCCCCCCTCCCCCCCCCGGACGTCCGCAGGTGTCCGGATTTTCGGACCCCCCTCCCCCGGACGTCCGCATTTATAAGCCTTCAGTATTAGCTATGAAACTGAGTTACTATCACTTAGGTATTTAGTCTCGTTGCATCTTAGCCTTGTTTGCATCTTATTTTTCGTTTTGGTGCATAGGCCTATATATCTGTAACCTACATAATTTATCAGCTTATTTCTTGATAGACGTGCATGTTATAACAGAGCCTGTCAGATTTGTTGTGATGATCCTACGTCAGCCACGGAATAATTTCAACCGATTTTCTTGCTCAATCTTCAAATTTTTAAATTTTACATTCTTAAAAGACAGATTAAACACACACTCACAACCTACACTCTAGTAACATATACTATAAAGCTTAATAACAGAAAAGCCAAACTCCCGTTTGAATACTATATACTACATGACAGCACATTTATAGATCTATACGATTTTATAAACTAGTCAACGATCTGATGTACTAATTTGTTTTATAGTCCATCGGTTTACATGTGTTACTTATCTTAATTTCATTAATCAATTTTCATCAGAATTTGTCAACAAAAATATGAGATGCTGTCAAACGTAAACATCTTTATTCAAACTAATCTGTAAAAATGAAACATCTTTTTCGTGGGATCGCAGATTAACAAGTCATTAGTCTACCATTCCTTCACAGTGAAGAGATGAACTTAAAACGCTAACCATCCGGTGTCAAAAGTGATTTAACTTGTGAATAAGCGGACGTCCGCTTTTTCTTGCCCCCTCCCCCCTCTCCCCGTCCGCATTTGACTGACCCCCCTCCCCCCCCCGCTGCGGACGTCCTTTATGGATGGCTCGTATCGGTATACTCGTATTATCCAGTCCTTTTTTCATCCGACCTCTAGTTTTCTCCACAGACATCAACACACGACATAGAACACCTACAAGTAGCATGTTATAGACAGTGTAGGTGCTTTCTTTCGATTCATTCGCTAGCTTCCGGAGAAGGATCGCTGCGCGTCTTTTTTGCACTATAGTGCAACTACCGAGCTGGCGCAGATTCAAATGTAAGTAGGACGGGCACTTGAGGCTGTTATATCATTTGCGCAACTTGGCAAGTTGGAATATAAAAATGCAAGGAACAACAATTTTTGGTCGTAAAACACTCAGAAAAATGTTTTTGTACTCTAATTGTGGAATAGACTTGGAAGAATTTCCCGTTCAGAATTCTACTCCTTGCAGTTACAGGGTTATCATCTTTCCTTCCTTTGAAAGAATTCCTTCGCGAAATGAAAAAAGCCCTGTTAGCTGTCGCTGGCCAACAGTAGCGCTTGATGTTAGTCGCCATGTAGGTTTGCTACATTGGTTATCTCGAATAAAGAGGGAAGAGAGGCGTGGAATGGGATTTCTAAAATGATGTGATTGAAGGTAGGCTTGCACATCCTTGCGTCATCAATGTTCAAACAGCATGAAGTGAAGGCTGATGACATGATAATATAACTGCTACGCTTGCCATTATAGAAGTGTTGTATGTAGCGCTTAGACTAATTTATGCATTATAGAAATCACAATACATCTCTGAGCAATGCTATCCAAATATCAGATTGATCATTGTATGGTATGATATCCGAGCATCGACAACAGCCCTTATGATTACAAAAGGTGGATTTTTCTGTCAATCCCAATAAGAAATAATTAAAGGAGGCATGAAAATTTCTGCTGTTTCCCTAGAACAGCTTGTGGAAAATGGTGACATAAATAATTGATAGCAATCTGTAACATAGCGCACGGTAGGTTCTTCAACCACTGCGTCTCTGAAACTCTACGGACAATCGTGTAGTCGTAACACAGCTTAAATCGCTGTCTCCAGGAAAGTGTTAAAGTGTAAACTGTTTGACTCTTTAATAACAATGTAACTGTTCACCATCCTGCCTTGGTGCACTTATTGGTGTATAGCACCCTTAATACTGTCCAGTGTACACAGGACGAAGCGTGTCGGGTTTTTATCGTTTATCGGAAAAATAAAAATTATATGTCGTAACAAAGGGAGAGAAGATTTTTTTTTCTGAAACGAAAAATGGCCGACAAGAACCTTCCGTACCGACAGACGCTGACTTATTATTGGTTTCAGGCATCAATTTTTTATCATTCTCGGTTGATCAATGTTTTATTTCTTTACTCAGGAATTTAATAACTACATGTTGACTGACTTGTGTGTATTACTATTTTTTAACATCATTGATATTCATGTTCTTCTTCAAAGCCCAATGAAAACTTGATTAGCTTGGAAATAGGGAGGAAACTCTAAATTCGCATGATGGAAAATAGGAAAGCAAACCGCATTACATTCATGATGAACACTTTTCAATTTGGTTTGTAGCGCCTGCCTCTGGTCCTTACGGTGATTACGAAGTGAATTCGTACAATCAGCACAACAACTCTTCCCCTCCACGGAGAGGAAGAGCCCGAAATGGATATGTGCAGCGCAATCGCAGTGAATTCTCCGTCCAGAAGACAGAAAATAGCAATTGGCGAGGAGGTGTTGACGGTGGTCAGCAGAATCGTATTGAATTCGGACGAGGAACGTCGTTCCGCAATGATTTCAATAGTGGTCGGACGAATGATGGTGGCAGCTATAATGGTGAAGGAGGAGAAAGCATCTCATTTGAAGTGCCCTCGGAGAAAGTAGGCCGCATTATTGGACGTGGCGGTTCGAAAATCAGAGAGTTGGAATCCGAATCATGCGCGCGCATTAAAGTGAGTCAGTTTAACTGTGTAGTTCTGTCTATTTCAGAAATGAATTTTAACTCTGAACATTGAATTTTTCAATCATTTCATGTCACTTCCCCACTCTCAGGATTTACTGGACACATTCGTTTCTGTGTCATTTATCTTCAGGCCAGATAGAGATAATGCAATTTCAAAGATAGCTAGTCTGCTTCAAAGAGACATTAACAGATTTCTATGCATAGAAATTGACAACAATAAAACCTCTAGAACGGAGGTTAAGCTTCATGTAATACACAATAGTGGCACATAAATCGCACGCATTTTCACTTAGATACACTTGTCAACGGCTGTATCATTGGGTCAGAATCAGTCACATGTGTAGATCAAAGCTTTTCATTGGTCATTCATGCCCCAACTTAGTTACCCCGGCGGTGCTACGACCTTGAGTCAATTTCCATTCTAGTCAACTTCAGTTAAACAATCTATTTTTATGTTTCTATGAGAGTGCACATGTTCATGATATTTTACGCGACTTCGTGATACTGCATGCAATTATTAGGAAAGCAAAGTCAATTATCTATCATTCCATAGAAATTTGATGTTATTGAAATTGGTTGCCTTGGACTTGCATTCCTTTTCATTGAAGCTTTTGTGACGCATGATTGAAATTGGTTCCTCCATCTATGGTCTGTGAACTTGCATACGTTAGAATTGAGCTGGCACGGGAAAACCTGTGTTTGTTAATTTGCCGGTAAATTCATGTCAAAAATTTATGATGACGACGTTGTACCAAATCACACTTCTCTTACCCAGAAAGAGAACGCCGCACACGAGAGACAGGAGATTCACCGTTCGTTTTCCGACAGAAGAAGCAGGATGTAAGGAAAGAAATCTCTGCTTGTTTCATTCAGGCCACTTTCATGTGATAGTCTGTGCTAGTTAGAACAAAATGCGAGGTCTGTTACCAAAGATGACTGCAGTACAGTGCAATTTGTTTGTCTGAGTTCGCAAACGAAGATTCGGCTCGTTTGCTTCTACCGCTACTGAATTAATCTGAACTAGCGTTTTGTATTCATGAGATGATGAGTGAACTGAATTGTCATGCAGTCAATCAAAGCTCATTGTGTCGTTTGAACACATCAAAATTGCGTGCAAAGACAATGAAGCGTTTTCTTAAGTGATTGTCTTTGTCAACGATACTTGGAGAATTTAATACTTTTAAAAATCGGTTATATTAGTGGCATATGAAGTCTAGCAGGCATCAGTGCTGAAGAAGAACATGGCTTGCCTTGCAGCGTGTTGAAGTTATTGGGAAACTCAGTATTTCAACCAAATAAGCATAATTGTCGGCTGAGATGGAAGCGGGCCGACCCGGACTCAGGTCTAAGCAATTCCGTAAGTACCCGGGCCGGCCAGGGCCTGATACATGTTTATTTTGTCTGAAATTAGAAATATCCTCTTCATTTGATCATCTAAATTCTCTGAATCAATTTCATTTGATGGCCTATCAACATGATTCTTAAGCAATGAGGAAATAATCACTGATATTGACTTAACTTTTTCAAAAAGACTACATGTCTTCAGTGCATTCGTTTTCCCTGTTTTTATAAACCTAAATATAACTTACAGCAATGGCAGCTATCTGCACATCAAATAAGATCCAATCAATGTGATAGACAAACGCAGTATGCATGTGCAACATTTAAAACAAATGAGAATTCACAATGTAGTAAAGGTTTGAAATTCACATTGCTGTTCAACAGTTATCAACAGATCGCACGGGCTCTACAACATTCGATCATGTAATCAACAATTAGACTCTTGAGGCAATTGCACTCAACTAACGTAATTGATACTTTCATTAAGGATGGCAAAGTGCTCAAAACGATGAAATTTCTCATCCGGGCTCAAATACAAAATTTATCCGGACCTTGCCCGGTCCTAATATTTTTGAAGTTGATGCGGGCCCGGACCAGGACGAAAAAAGCGGCCCGGTTGCAGCTCTTGATTGTCGGTGTATAGTTGTAAAGAGAGCAAATGAAGCTTTTTACGTCACTACTCCCCATACTTGGGGCTTAGACGGTGCTGACATAGTCAGACTTACGGAGCGTTGTAGCACTTTTAGTCCGGATGCCCTTCCTGCCGACTTCCAATGGCACCTTCGGGGCTCGACCTCTGGACCAAAAGATCGCTAGGCCAAGCACTTAACCACTGTGCCACGGAGACCACACGGAGTTGTTAAGAGAGTAAGATAACCTATAAAGGACTCGTAAATTTCCGTCTTTTCCATCCCATCAAACATCTGTATCCCAGTGCATTTAACTCAAATTTTGTGTTCCTTTATTTCAATATTGGCGAAATACCTCTAAAACTTAAGCTGTCAACTTTGCTGATAATGGTTGATATTTGGTCTTGAAGATCGTGAAATCATTCATAC
Organism: Prostheceraeus crozeri; assembly: GCA_907163375.1. Classification (NCBI taxonomy): domain Eukaryota; kingdom Metazoa; phylum Platyhelminthes; order Polycladida; family Euryleptidae; genus Prostheceraeus; species Prostheceraeus crozeri. The sequence goes on along the minus strand of CAJQUW010011552.1, from coordinate 5,303 downwards.
TGAGGACACACACCCATGTGCAAATGTGTTTGGAATTTTCCGTCTTTTTCCTGTCAGAATTTACAAGCTCTGCTTGAGGGAAAATGAATTGGGCCATTAAGTGTATTTCATTCGAGCATGCCCAAGCAACAACTTCTACATTCATCGAAAATTGAATATTGATAAAAGATTCAACTTGAATCCAATTCAACATAGATTTGCAAATTATCCAGTTATCACCAATGATATCCTTTCCGCAATTTTTTCCATCTGAAGTTTCACACCACATTTTTAAGAATATTCTTGAATGATTTCATTTGATAATGTCTACATTTCACCCGAATTTCTACTTGCTAGATTTTTTTGCTGACGTCAAGCAAAATCAGAAGCCTTCTTCCATTTAAAGGGTATTGTAAATATTGGATTATAACAGTTTCAAGGAACACTGAAACATGAGATTAAATTGCTAGGTTAAGTGGATTTCATTAAAAAGTAGTGGATGCTTTTGATGTGACTGCTGGACCCTGAGACCCACTTCAGGGTGGCATATGGTTCAAGCATACACTGTTTAAACGCCTTGTTGAAATAGGTGTGGAGACATAGGTGAGACCCACCTATTTAAGCAGGTATTCGTTTAAATATGTCACATTAATCTTATCGAATTTTGTACAATATTTCACAAATCTGAGTAGCTTGAACCCAACTAGAAGAGTCTCCTAGAAAGGAGAAGTTTCTTCGATTCCGTGCTGCAGTTACTACCATGTTTCATGATGATAATGGAGCATTTTAATTGTGGATGCTTAAATCTGTGATGTGTACTAATTACTGATGTGACTAAGTGGATGAAATTACATGGTCAATAAGGATATGTTATTAGTACATCTTATCTTAATGATTGCCTCCGTTGTGGATCAAATGACTACTCAATTATTTCCTTGCGTGAGTTACTAAAATACATCATGATATAATGAATAAATAGCGTGTACAGAAGGGTAGAATAAGAGCTATGTAACACACTGTTATGTGCATTAGATGCCATTCGATGTCAGGTGATGATCTTTTTCCGCATGTGGATTTTTTAATTACATTGTAAATACCATTCCTAAGAGAAAACCATAATTATTACTGATAACTTTATGAAACGTCATTTGACAAAGATTGATGGAAAATGCTTCTTTTCAGTTTGGAAAAAATTAAAGTAGAGTTGCTTTCCAAATAAAATAGCATTTTAAATAGAGGTTTAAACAGATAGAAACATGATTTAAACAGGGTGAAGCTTGGTTGAACCTTGGGCCGGGTCAACAGATGCCACCCTGCACTACATGCGAAGTGCCTCACCATGATGAATTTTAGTTGTACTGTAGGTGATGGAAGTGCTTCAACATGTGCAATGACCATTCAGGAAAACCGGTTTGGAAGTGATCTGAAAGATGTGATTTTTCAATAGAGCGATTTATCGTCGAAAATGTTTGTTGTCCGCGAAGGCTCTGATTCATTCAACATGTCGTTTTTTCACAGCACTGTTCATCCGTTCCAGGTTTCTCGTGACGGTATTCCGGAAGTGCAGATCTCAGGCACCGCAGAGCAATGTGAGAGAGCCAAATCATTGATTGAAGTGTTATTAAACGGTGACGATTTTGGTGGTAGATCAAACCGCGACGACTTCGGCTTTAGCGCTGGAGGAGAAAGCATATCATTTGAAGTGCCATCTGAAAAGGTTGGCCGCATCATTGGACGTGGAGGTTCGAAAATCAAAGAGCTAGAAGCAGATTCATGTGCGCGTATCAAGGTATGTGATGTACGGGCACAGTCCTGATATGGTATCACAGCTCATAATTATCGACAAAATTAAGGTTACGTAGGGAATTGAAGATTTGTCTAAGACTTGGACTCTTCCCTTTCACCATTCATTGTGTTCCACTTAGCAAGGGAGCTGCCACTTTTCAATCTGTTTTTCACATCATATTCTGACGAGCGAGTTCTGCCGGGATCGAGTTTGTGAAGAGCATTTCTGGTTGAACCATCTATGAAATGTGTGTGATTTGCGCTTTTCAAACTTCTTTAGGAAGATGTCGACAATTCTAAATATTGCTGAAATAAAAATTAAATTAATAAATCATAAAGGGCAGCAGAAGTTGCCTTACTCTCCTTCATCGAACGTTTGATCCTTTGCTGTAAAATATCAGAAAACTTAATATTTAAGTGACAGATATGATGATAACTCTGGTCAGCTTATCTGCTTGACTTGACGCACCTAGCAGCTCGAACAAAGTCGATTTAAATTGTCTTGAATAATGAAAACGATAATTGCATAACGATCAGCATCCATAATGTCCAGCATCGTGTTCATTGCATATATACTAATGGTTATAGTAACCATGAGTGATACATGTGCTTTGTACATGTTATTATACACATACCGGGTAGTGTAGATATTGTAAACCTGTCGACTGTTTTTCACTGGTATAATAAAAATAGTGCAGCCCCTTTGAATTCTATTACCAACAATTACCAGTCAGATGTCACTAATCCCAGGAGCGTTTCGCTAATTAATGTAGCACGATTAGTGTAGCCCGATCAGAGTTGTAATGTTGGATATCTTTGCCTGAATAAGGATTTTGATGAAATTCTATGCTTTCTGGTTTATAATGAGGTTGTATATCTCAGTTAAATCTCTAATGTCATTCTTAAGAAGGCGACATGAGGAGGGGCTTGATATGAAAAGACTAAAACGATGAGACTTGAGTAAGTAAGGGACAGAAATAAAGCGTAGCTGTATTAAAGAAATTCACAAAAGACATTCATTAGTTTTAAGTATGATAATTATTGATGAGTAAAACACGACAAGACCACGCAGTGTATTGAATTGCCAATACAAGTGGATGTTTAAATATTACTTATCAGCTGCATACAAAAGCTAATGCCAACAAGAAAAGTGTAATGAATTACTTTAATGAATCTCTAAGTAAACATGAACGTACTCCATACCATTCATGAAATCAGATCAACTTACAGACAGTATCACAACGTGCAAGCGCTAACATTCAAAGAAGGTGGCGAAATCAACTTGGACGGGTTTGAATATTTCAGTCCCACTTTCGCTGTTGACGCAAATTTGCAGCCAGTTCTGGTTTACAATGTAGTTGTATATCTATGAAATCAGCTGTATATCTCCTATGTCATTCTTTACCTCAAACAAAGAAAACAACACCTCGCCTACAACTCAGTGAATTAGTGATAGCTATCGCACTCTAGGATTCGTCGTACTACAAAGAAACTTAGGCCGAGTTAAAGGGCCGGTAGGCGTTTGTGTGGAGAGCATGACTTCCGTTTTCTTTTCATTAACCTTCAAACCTTTCTTCGACGGACAATTTTGACGAAGTTCTGTCTCATTCTCTGCCATAAGTACTAGGTCATCAGTATAAAGCGCCTCGAACGGAAGACCACCGCTTATTTCGGATGAGATCGCATCCATTACCAAAACAAATAGCAATGGACTCAGTACTGACCCTTGATGAAGTCCAGAGCTCACGCTGAAGGATTCACTGTATGCCGAGTGCATATGTATCGACGTTGATGCGTTGTGGTGCAGTCTCGTCACTGCATTCACTAACCGCTCATCCACAAAACCTCATGTAATCCCCTTACAGCTTAACAGTGCGACGGAGACGAATTACACGTTTTCAGCACGCTGTCATACTTCAATGATCAGCCATTTAAGTACAGATAGCTCTTCAATCTATTCATCTTATCATTACTGTCATTTAATATGAAGCATAATAGAGCGCTAAGTTAGCGTTTCAGATAACTGGAAGTTCAAATTTCTTAAATATATACATGTAGGCCTATGTTAAATATTTAGTAAGAGAACGAAATACTTTCATCTATCCTCAGGAGTTGATCTGCAAGGTTAGTTCGATATTTCTACGATATCTTCGGCAGTGTTCATCCTTGTCGATCAACTTAATTGATGATTGAGATTTTAACTTGATTGCGTTCATGTTGTGACCTTTGTCTCGTGCGAATCATGATTTTTCTATTGATTTATCTGGGAGAGAAAAATGGGGCCAGGTTGTGACAAATCTTCAGTCGAACCGCGGCAAACTCTCGGCGTGCGTGTGTATGACTGACCTGCAAATTTTGAACCCCACGCTTCTCACTTACTTTTGTCCATTATCCATTTTTCGTAGGGGATCACGGTTTTCCCCAATAGATTTTCTCCACAATTCATGGTTGGCAGCATCACTCTCCTTTAGGCCAAGCTCCTTCCAATCATCAAGCACCGTTTCGCGCCACGTCTTCTTAAGGCTGCCTCTCGGTGTTGGCAAGGTAGGTCCATGCCATGCGCCTTCTTGACCCAGTTATCCTCTGTCTTCCGGAGAACATGCCCGAACCATCTGAGACGGTTCCTTTTCAAGATGGCTTTGATGTCTTCTATCCAAGAAGCTGGAGTAACATGGAAGAGGCGAACCTGTCCTTCAAAGATACGCCCATCATGCAGCGGATCATTCTGCGCTCTGCTGTCACTATTGTTTACTGATCTTCGACTTTCATGGGCCATGTTTCACTGCCGTATATCATGCACCTTCTCACACATGCGTCATACACTTGGTCTTTCATCCATAAACGAGTCGCCCTCGATGTTAGAAATGGCGACAGCTCACGAAATTTTCGCCAATCAGATTGAACTCGTGCAGATAATACAGCCCCTGAACCTCCACCGGATTCCATCATGTCACCAAAGTAGCAAAATCTGCACACAGTCTGATACGTGTGACGCGCCACTGAAATTGGACCGAGTTGTTCTTCACTTGTGGTTGAAAAGAGCGCATTTGGCCTTGGCCTTGACAGGGTTTACACATGAATGACGACTCAATTGAAGCAAGGCTCCCTCCAACTCCGCTACATCTCTCGTGTGGCCATAAGCGGCAAACAATACACAGGACAGAATTGGAGCCGACACGCTTTCGACAAGTACTGCAAAGAAACTTAGGCCGAGTTAAAGGGCCGGTAGGCGTTTGTGTGGAGAGCATGACTTCCGTTTTCTTTTCATTAACCTTCAAGCCTTTCTTCGACGGACAATTTTGACGAAGTTCTGTTTCATTCTCTGCCATCAGTATAAAGCGCCTCGAACGGAAGACCACCGCTTATTTCGGATGAGATCGCATCCATTACCAAAACAAATAGCAATGGACTCAGTACTGACCCTTGATGAAGTCCAGAGATCACGCTGAAGGATTCACTGTATCGAGTGCATATGTATCGACGTTGATGCGTTGTGGTGCAGTCTCGTCACATGCATTCACTAACCGCTCATCCACAAA
>CAJQUW010011551.1:0-19083 GCA_907163375.1 Prostheceraeus crozeri | reverse complement strand
CAGCTATAAGGGCGATGACAAGATACCTGAATTCTAGATTTCTTGGACATGCTGATGCATCTGAGTTGCACAAAGCTCTTGAGGGATTGGTCGATGGCCTGGACAATTTTAACTCCTGCAGGTGGTAATGGATGGTCCAAATGTCAATATTGCAACTTTTGATAAGGCATCCACCTGTCACCGCTACCTAGCACCCGCACATATGCTTCTTTTACCAACCTTTTCAATTCGCATTTAGATTAGTCTACATAGATAAGTCTACGTTACTTAACAACCAAAATAAATATCCCCTAAAAAGTCAAATCCTACCTGCCTAACGCTTTATTGCATTTCCAAATTCTGCAGATGTTCCTTCTTCCTCTGTGATTTCATATATATATATATATATATATATATATATATATAAGTGAAATAAAAATCAGCCAGATTCTCAAATAATGATTTATGCCAATCGATTTCTCAGTTTCACTGATTGTCAAGGCATCTAACAAAAAAGTGAGAAGAGGATACATGCATATCTATAAAATACTCTAGGCATTCAAGGTAGTTAGAAATCTTTTTATGAACATAGCCTCCTTTCTTTCCCTTTCTATCTTGGAAGCATTAGGAGATAGCTGAAAGAAAGGGGTGGCATAGAAGTCTTCACCACACATAGCTATATGTTTGCTCACTTTGAGGAACGAGTACTGAGCATTGTAAATTTGTTGTCGGTGGACGGTAATTCGTTTTCTAAAACTGTCCCCAGTTTGGCCAATATAATATTCATGGCATTTCCGACATTGCAATTTATAAAGCACCAAACATTTCGAAATAAATCAGAACCTTACCTGTACGTCGTCCAATGTTATTTATAAATTGCAATGTCGGAAATGCCATGAATATTATATTGGCCAAACTGGGGACAGTTTTTTAAGAAAACGAATTACCGTCCACCGACAACAAATTTACAATGCTCAGTACTCGTTCCTCAAAGTGAGCAAACATATAGCTATGTGTGGTGAAGACTTCTATGCCACCCCTTTCTTTCAGCTATCTCCTAATGCTTCCAAGATAGAAAGGGAAAGAAAGGAGGCTATGTTCATAAAAAGATTTCTAACTACCTTGAATGCCTAGAGTATTTTATAGATATGCATGTATCCTCTTTTCACTTTTTTGTTAGATGCCTTGACAATCAGTGAAACTGAGAAATCGATTGGCATAAATCATTATTTGAGAATCTGGCTGATTTTTATTTCACTTATTTGGCGCCGTTTGCGTTTCCTGCTTTTTCTCTTCAATTATATATATATATATATATTCATATTATATATCATATAACAGTATGGCAGTATATTTGGCATCAGGAGTTCGATTCTCCGCTCAAAGTGTTAAAGTGAGTCTGGGGGATGCTAATGCTGACCGTGCTAATATGTGCTTTTCATTGCTAGTGTGTTCAAAGTATAGTAAGATAATACAACATACTCGAAACTAAAGAAACATCTCATTGTGGAAATGCTTTTCTGTGATTTTATCGATGTAGAAAGTGTTTGGGACTATCATAGCTTCATCATATCATTCATAGGAAAATTTAGTTGAATTTTGATTCAAGTGGAGAACATCTTATAGCAGGATTTGGTAAGTGATGAACATTTATATCATGCGTCTTAATGAAAAGTACAGTGTACATGCAATGAAGGCTGAACTATGTTGCGTGACAGAAACATGCACTGATGTCTTAATAAAACTACAATTAAAACTGAACTGTGATGCGTGACAGGAAACACTTATCTAATCAATGGCCGTTGTTAAATATTTAAGTCGATCTTGATCTCAAACAGATTTCTACGCGTATCTGCCTTTTCTTGCATGAACATATGAAGATACCGTTCATCCTTATGCACAGGATCAACGTTTGTTTAAGTTTGGACATCATAGAATTGCAAATTTTGCTGTCGTTTGAAAAATTGCACGAATCTAAACGGAAATATGAAAGTGTCCCGACAATGATTTACTCAAATATTGCTAAACGAAAACAAGTTGTGCAGCCCCTGATCTAACGAGTTAACAGTGGCTTACCGTAACTTCAAAAAAAAGAGAACCTGTATGTATTTATGATCACTGTAGTTGTTTCGCAGCTGGCCTATGATTCAGTGTAGAGCACCACTTTTTACTGATTTAAGTCCTGCCTTGTCAGCTAAATTTGACAAAAATCGCAGCAGCGTTCATTGTATCTGTTGTAATTCTTCGAACTACCTTCATGACAGTTCCATCTTCTGTATCATTTACAACCGCCTGTTATGCAACATTCACGGAAATTTTGTCTGACTGTATTTCACATTTCAACCAACGATGGACTGAACTTTGTGGAGATTGTGGAGGGCGCATTCGACTTGCCAGCTTGCTTGCCTCCTTGAAATAATATTTCTATGTTTGCTTGACTTCTTATGACTTGTATTTTGGTTGCACTGTAATGCTAATTCCTATATTTTTGCTTATTTCTCTATGACTCATCCTAGTGCTTATGTCTAAATTTCAAATGTCTAGTTGTTGCTCTTCGAAGTAGTTTGCTTCTTGTCGCCTCCATAATAAGTTTGGTAAGCAAATTGGAATTGTAATATGTTTTCAATGTGAATCAAATTCAAATATTCAATTCAAATATGCACTATATTTAGAGTGGCATTATGCTACGAGGCTTCAAGGCCACTTTACAATTTACAATATAAAAAATAGAAATAAAAGAGATACAAAGGAGAGTCATTTATAAGTAAGATCGATAAGGTATTTTGAATCTGTAAATAGGTTTGATTCTCTTGGAGATACCGCCAAATAGTAAAGTTGTTTTCGACACAAGTCGCTTTTTGTGGCGCGTTTATAGATTATAACATGATGATATTGACGATTTCAACGTGCCTGGAATAAAATTCTAGGTCGCTTTCAGCAGCACAATCTGCGTGGAGTGGGTCATAGCATCATGTGACTTCAGTTTCAAGTATTGTCACAATACTGGATAGCGACACTACTCGAATAGCAGTGACACTTCTCATAGGTGCAGCAGTTTGCTGAAAATTCCCCTGCAATTGCGGTGACGTAAAGGGCATATATGGACTGCACACCCTATCTTGCCGGTATAGTGCCGGACGCTCGGCCATGAATGAAACTATTCTCAGAGCACTGGAAAAATGCGGATTTTCGCCAATTATCGAACCAGTTTGGAATGGACAATGGCGATGGGAAGCGGCCAGATGAAGTCAGTGTCTGATGTGGAACGCAACATGCAGAGATATTCGCTCTGGAAAAGGACTATTGCATGATCCCTCCAAGCCACCACATGCTTGTTCCATAGCCTCAACATCAGGAGAGAAATTCAAATAGTCGTTCACGACGTTTTCCCCTATCTAGGCACTGATCCTTTTCTTTTTCAACTAATCTTGGTGAAAACACCGTACACTCGCACTCACCGGATATGGGCCTCATTGACAAAGTATGCATTTCTCCAGATCACTTTGCAGATGTCAGCCATGCAGAGGGAATCTGTGTTGGTAATGCAGAAAAGGGCATGACTACCTTTAGGTTTTTGCAAGCATTTTTACAATGTTTTGTCCTTGTTGGTAAATATATGTATATCATTGCTTAACTGTTCGAAAAAGCAGCTACCATTCTTTCATCGTCAATATGTCAAAAACGTTTTAAATCCGTAGGTGTTCTGGAAGGGAGGTTTGAAGTCGTTGCACCTACATGAATCCGGGAGTTGAAAGCTACAAAAGCATGTAGCTATCTCAAAATGCCACTCATCCCGGTATGATATTTATACTCTACATCGGAATCACATTCCGAAGCTTAAACAGATGTCAAACTTACCTCATCGATTTGGGAAATTGGTAAGACAATATCATACCCGTTAGCAGATAGTACAGGATCATGCGGCTATCACATTGCGGAAAGCTTAATTTTGATCAAAAGTGTTGCCCTATCCCGTTAATAGACAACAAAACTCACTCTTCTTACAGGAAAATATGTTCTTTAGACCTCAACTTCATGTTTTGATACTCAACTTTCTATGTACTCATTCAATGCAATTCTTCATCGCGCTACATTAATTTGAATTATTCACTGGACTAATTTATTGAACATGAAAAAGTCGACGCTGTTGTTACAATTAACAATTCGCACATTTCCCTTATTGGAAATAGCTAATTACAAAATTATCATCGGCATTTTCATCAATATGAATGTAAATTCTGTCATGGTGTATAAACGAACTTTCAAAATTGAACATTTACAACACAAAAACAATTAACAACGTAACGTTCTGGGTATGTGAGCATATATGCATGTGGCAAATTTGGTTTGATGCGGCTACATATCATTTTTGTTGATTAATAATAATATTTGTCGAGAACCAAGTGCATGAAAATTTGTAGTCACAACAAGTAGAAACTGACAAATGTCAAACCCATGACGGGCTAATGAATGAAACTCTTCAAAGAACAGTTTTATTTACTAGAATGGATAAAGGTGGTTTCAGTTCACCATAGGTCCATAGCGCCTGAAATGTTAACCCTTGTCTTGACTTAAGTTTGATAACCTATACCCGCCCGACCCTTTGTATGCTGTAAGTTGATTCCAATTGACGAACGGAGTCACCATGAGAAAAACATCGGTCTGCATTGATGATAGATGTACTGGCATCAGTAATTTTAAATGGATTCCCATCCTTGACTTTGAATATGAACGCAGACTTTTGAAACGATGACATATCTTGACACAATCATTAAATTGGAGGCTTTCATAGGTATGTCTTTTGGTATTGAACATGTTAGAAATTAGACTTGTGGCTTCTCAGGAATGGACCTCCTTTGATCGGGTAATTCGGAACTGTAACGGTAGCAAAACATAGAACGTTCGTGATTAGTTCGGATTGCGACACAAAAATACGGATAATCAACGTAAAACAATATCCCCCAAAATTGTTTCTTTCATGTAAATATTACTTCTTATTAAATGTGCGTCTAGACATTTTTTATTGGTGGTAGGCAACAATAGCATACGGGTGTCTAATTGTCATCAAAATCTGTAAACCACATTTAGACACGACAGTATCTTTGCAATCAAAATCTGTCCCTAATTAATTCGCGTAAACTATCTCTATTAACAATGTTGACTACGCAGAACATGTGTTACAAATCAACTGTTTCATCTGGTAATCGGTTGTGTCAGTTGCTGCTTTGCAGAAAGTACAACATGGGTTTTTCACGACCCAAAAAAATAATAAATTATCAAAACCATAGTTCCTAAACATTCATTTAACATTATATATTTTGTCATTTTCCACATACAATCGACAGCATTGGATGCTATAAAATCACCGAAAAAACCACCACGACCAATTCTATTTGGTATTGGTGGCTCTTACAAAGTCGCAGTCTAACCAACAAGGTTGTTCATGCTATTTGACACGGGCTGAGATGTATTTAAGATTAACGCGTGTCTTAATGATCTATTAAAAATTCACAAATTGCTTCAAGTCAAGGCAACAATTAAGATCATCGTTGAATTTTGGGATGCCTATAAATGTCTAGGTGCAGATAATCAATCTGACTTTTGCAGCCTGTCACATCCATTAACACCTTCCGCTAATTATTATTTAAGAACATATATTTGGGTGAATTAACTATCACTGAAAAACTGTGAATAGCGGTGCTCCTGCTACAATAATTGATAATAAATAAAAATGTCACATCACATACTTTCTTCTAGGCGGCTTGAGTTAGTAGTCATTGCATTATTCAAGTAGCAACTCAGATGCAGCCAAATACAAACCGATGTGTGACTATTTCAGCAAAAAACCAAGTTAATTACTTAGAAAAATTAATAATTTTTTCACTTCTACGGTTAATTGACAAAAATAGAACGATAACTCATGGAATTAACGGTCGCTAACGCCACTTACCGTTGTAATTTTAACGGGCGCAATCATGTGCGAACAGCTGTAAAACACGTGGGTTATCATTTCAAAATGAATTAAAAAAGCTGCTCGGTGTCCCGAACAATTAGTGCCCACTCGGATACGGCGCTTTCAACACGATGACCCTTCTAGCCTTTATTTAGTATAGTATGCCTGATGAATTACTATGAATTACTCTATAACGGTTGATAAGCGGCAGCATTGATTCATGATGAGTCGATTATTATTTTTATCTATCGCTGTTCTTCTTATGTGGTGCTGTACAACTATAGAACATCCAACTTTTCGTTTTGTTTTTAAGCTAGTGAAGACTAGATTGGACTGTTTGTTGATCTTTATTTTAGCCGCTCGGCTATGCACCTATCGCTAGATCTTTAGAAGAAGGAAATCAATGAAACATGCAGCAGTTGTAGATTCTTGCCACAAGGCTACGTGCAAGTTGTTCTATCAACGTGGTTTTATACATAACGAGAAATGATAATGGCCATGAATATTTACAATAAGCTGCCAGCATCTTCCTATTGGAATGCCGCCACCATTTCGGCGCCGTTGTCATGAAAACACATGCCTACGACGCTCCATTGCTTTCAATATTCCATGATCGCTCTACTCCTGTATTATTATAGTGTCGGATTTCTATGGCTGTAACTTGAATAACTAGTAGATTTATCACACTTCATTATTTAGTTAAGCAAGTCATCTGTGCATTGATTTTATTGGCTCTCAATAAAATGTAGGTTTTATCGATTCTGCTCTTGAGAAAGAGCGAGCACATGAATCGTGGTATGGGCTGTGTTTGGCTACATTTCAATTGAATGTCAATAGATCATGGAAGGAGAGACGGCTTGTGACTTACATATATGACTACCTTCATCTTGTGTTATTTCTCCTCCGTAATCAAAGGTAGTATCATGGCCAGTTTATGGTTTATTGCTTACGTCTTATGGCTTTTTTTGCATGTCAGTTCTCATGAAAACTCAAGTGTTGGAACTCTATTTGCGACTTATGGCTTCTGGCTTAGGGCTGTTTCACACATGCGACGTTTTGCAGCACGATTGTTGCTAAAATTTGGAATTGGCCTTTTACATTCGATTTCGATTTCTGCGACTGTCAATCATCGGACAAGCCATTTCGATCTCTCGATTTCATGAGACATAGAAAGTGAATGGAAAGTAGCCTATCTGAGAACGAAGTAGAAATGTAAATTGGAGACTTGGACTGACTTCAGTCATCCTCGATTGAACGCGCATGGAAGGCACTGTTGTTTGACGTATGCGAAGATCAATAACCTCAGCACTTTCGAACTTAAAATGTATTATTTGTGATAGAATTTACTCTTTTGAACGAACTTAACAATTCAGAATGTGTTTTAATCACCGTAGCATGCTGCACTCAGAAATGTTCTCAGATTGACGCTATGTTCTAGATCGTCAGTCGGTCAAATCTCAAAATCGCCTCAAAATCGCGTGATTTCGAGAGGAATTCTTGCGACAATTTAGCCGCTTTTAAAAACATGTGTGAAAGAAAACAGCTGTGCGACATGTGTGAAAAGCTCCATAGGCTGCAATGTTACCCTGTCATCCGCGCGAATATGATATTGTCTTCGATGGACATACCTGTAGCTTTCAATTGTCTCTGCTGGCAATCGTTCCAAGGAAAGGAGATTGCGAGGGTAAGAGTTTCTCTCCATGGTAGACGCTGTAAGCGTCATAAACCTCTTCACACTCTGGGGATCAGCATGGTGTGTAAATCAGCAAAATCTGACCACTGACGGCTGAGAACGAGGTCAAAATGCAAATTGGTGACAATGACTGACTTCAGTCATTGTCGTTAGCACGCGCAGTGGCTACAGTATTGATTGATTTACACGAAGTTCGAGAACATCAACACTTTGGAAATCAAAGATATTATTCCAGATAGAATCGGTTCTATTTAACGAAAATTAACAATTCGGAATGCGTTTTAATCGCCACGTCATGCTGAACTCAGAAATGTCTCTGTTTAAAATAATGCTAAAGATCATTGGTAGGTCAAAAACCAAAATCGCGCGATTTACTCGCGGCAAAATGAAAACGAGCGACATTTATGAAAAACTCCTTAGGCTGTAATGTTAAACAAACACCCGCGCTGCAAAAAGTCGCATGTGTGGAACAGCCCTTAGAAGTGCGTGCCTCCAGCCTTCATGTGCATTCTAGTCTCATTGACTAAACAAAGTGAATTGTCGGATTTCTAGAATTCCTCCAGCCATCTATAGGTATTCACTATTTCCTCTTTCTGAGGCCTGTTCAATCAATTTGCCATAATCTCTATAGTCTCAGCTTTACTTCATTCACCTAAAATGCATTCTCCGCTTTACATTCGTTTGTCAATATGCATAGGGATCGCTATCTTTTTTCAGGAGAAACCTATTCAATCAGTGATACAAAAGTTAAAATTCAACAGATGTTTCAAACAAAAATTGATTCTGATACTTGCAATTGCTGGACCTTGTTAAACATGTTCTATGGCTTATCAGCTGTCATCAGTACAACAACTGTCTAATTATGCAAATCTGGAATGAGTGACATTCCAAATTGCGGCATCAGTTCTCCGGTTTAGAGATTTAAACTGTCAACACGAATGTGAATTGGCAATTTGTTCTAACAAAAGAACCTCAAAGTCTCCCAGAATTTTTCTGTATGGTTGGCTAGACATGCAACCTTTGAAGAACCTGCTCGTTGCATTTGATAAAAAACTTTTTTTCCAACGAAGAATAAATTTTATTACCAATGCAGGAGGCAGCGTACAGTGACATGGGCTAAGTGGTAGTTTCCGTTGACACAGAGCCAGTGAAAGAATTGGAAAATCTGGGAATAGACCAAGTGTTTATTTTATAGAAAATATAAAAATGCACGAATTAGACAAATTATGATAATCTCCGATACGTTAATTTTCATTAACCAAATGGTCAATATCATCAGAGAGTATAAAAAGGATGATGACGTCATAGATTGCTATAATTTGACTAATTCGCACATGTTTTATATTTTCTATCAAAATAAACACTTGTCCTATTCCCCAGATTTTTAATTCTTATTATAAATGGGCGGTCAAGACATTTTTTTTACAGAGCCAGTGTTTTTATCCAAGCCCTGTTTTGGAGGAAACTTTCCTCCCTAAATGTCAGAACCCCACCCCTATGATGAAAGACATAACTAAAATCATACACTAGATGCAGGATGTAGCTGTACAATTTTAAGATCGCCTTTTAAATCGCTTAAGTGACGCCCCGCTGGCTGCAGATAGCGGCTTCACTTGTGAGCGGGAGCTATCTATCCATAGACATAGCAAGATCCTTCCTTTTCCCGCTGCAGCGAGATGCAATCGCTTCTGCTGACACGCGCCGATCGATGGGTGGGCGATTGCCAATTCCAGCCAGTAGACAATAACATTTTATCTCATCCTTCTTCCTGTGTATTTGAAACAATGAACTTTTATAGTACAATGGCTATTTTTCTACATTATGTAAAAGTACTAAGGAATTTAAGGAAAGTGTACATGCGTACATGTGAATGCAATTAGTAATGTAATGTAATGATAATGATGATGAATTGATGTGAATTATAGTGGCAATCAAATAAATAACTTTCAGACAATAAAGTAATCATTAATCTGTAACAAGTGACTAGTTAAAAGCTGCAATTTTTTAAAACATTTCCATCGTCTCGAAATTATAGGCCTAATATAGGCGTACTTATATTACGCATGTTTTTGAAGTATTCATGAACAGATCAGATCAGTGACATGTCATGTGTAGAGACCCATTTATATTGTACATTTGTACATAAGGAATTACAATTTTTCATTGTCTGATGAGATGCATAAACTTTCAGAACCCCCTTAAGGAAAATTTCCCCCATCAACCACTAGGAGTGGATAAAATATTGCACGAACAATAGATTCAACAAAGATTAAAATCTCGCAATGACCAATTGATATATTTGACAAAACCACGTTGTCTTCCACATCCTTTACAAAGTTACCCTTCGATGAAGATGGTCATTAATCAATGCGACTATTTGGCACTTTAAAGCCCTGTGAGGCATAAGGAGAGTTCATTTTTTCCTTCTCTGATTTAGGAAACATGTTGGGGTTTTATACTAATACGTCAGATCGTGAAACATAATCCATTATAGAGTACCTAACAACTACATGTTTATTTCAATTGATATTCACTTCTTAAAGATAAAAATCAACATGCTGAACTAATGAAGTTTCAGGGTCAATTGACCCCCGGTTATTAGTATTATTAAACTAATCTAGGAAATTGTGTTGCAGTGAATCCTAAATCAGTCAATTAGAACTATGTACTAAATGATAGAAAATGTTTGAAAATGGCTTATATCTGTATAAGGCCAATGTCTCATTCTGAATGGATGTGCATTTAATGAACACTGTTCATGCTGATCTCACTAAAGACACATGTAGGCCGTAGGCCTATTGCATCAGAAATTTCTGTTCCTATTCAACACACAGAAACGTGACGCGGTGTACAGCTTTCCCTAAATAGTATGTGTAGAAAAATGTAGTGCTTCTTTGAATTGGTGAAGCTTCGTTTTGCTGATCAGACGCTTTTGACCAAATACCATGCGCATCTAATGCAGTCCATGCCTACACGTATTGTTTTATCGAGAAATATTAAGACTGATGGTTGGAATTATGTAATGCCGCGTACTTTTGAACTGGGTATTTATTAACAGCATTCTTATATTTCGATGCAAGTAACCCAGCTTTGTGGGCTGTAAAGTCTCATTCACAACTGAAGAAATTTCAGCACTAACTATGAAACTTCGTGCAAGTGGAGAATATCCAACTTCTTCATGACAACTGCTCTCATTGCGCCATCTGAGATGCTTGGAAGATGGCCGCAACAATCTAAGCACATCATCAACTCCAGCAACACGGAAAACGAAGAGCAGTTCACGTTGTCCTTTTAAGGACGATAGAGGACATCAGAAACTTGTCTTGTCCTACCCACAGTAGGTAAACACTTTGTTCCGCCCATCCTAACAATTGTGATTTCATCTGCATTTGCGGTGTGATAAAACTTTTTTATATGTGATCATTCTCTTGCTCATCAAATCAAGTTTCAAATGCTGATACACGAATACCTATAAGAAAGTTTCAATACATGTCTTTCTTTCTTACAGGATCAAATGAACCCTGGGTATGGAAGAACGTTATACATTAGCTTGTGCATCAAAGAGTCAAGTTGTCTGTTTGAGTCAGCTCAATATAAAATCCTTTCAAACGTTATACGTTGTTTTCTTCTCTCAGACACCTGTCTTCCACCTGACTGGATCAGTAACCTTGAATTTAGCTATTGCAGCGATCACACTCAACTACCGTAGTCGATATTTTCATTAATTGCGGATGGTAAAATTCACATAAATTAAGGAACAATAAATTTTTGTTATCTGGACCCAGATGAAAAGTTCACCGGGCCGGGCATGATATCATGGAATCAGTATGGACCTGAGCTGAGGGTATGCGACCTGGGCCAGGCAGAAAAATGCGGCCGGCTTCCATCTCTGTGCGTGCATGTATTGATGTGACGCTCCACCATGAATATTAGTTAAAAGCAATTTGTGGTCATCCAGTGAAATAGTTAAATCGCATTTAATTAGATAATTTGCATCCAATTGCAACCATTTTAATTTGGATAAATAAATTCTAGCTGAAAACGAAAAACATGCAGTGAGGGATTCCTTCTGGGAGCACGGAAGTCCGGGAGCACGTGCTTGATGTCTGTGTCTCGGGTATCAATAGTTTGCTCTGTGGCTGCTGGGGTGTCAGGGTTGGTTTCTTGTTGGGTTCCGCTGGACTCCCTACGAACTAGTGCCTATGACTGCGGGAGACACCCCTGTGACTGGCAATGGTGTCGCGTGAGACGTGGTCCATGATAATGTGGAAGGATTGCAAGCAGGGTTGGTTTTCTGCTTGGAAGTCAGCATGAACGGAGGTACAAACGAACCGGGTTAAGGAACTTGATGGGGACCTTCCCATAAGAGCAGTTATGTCCCTTGTCGGCTTAATGGAGTGTCCCTGTATGCCTGCATCCTTTATAACATATCAGGGCCTCCAAAGTGGTGCAGGACTGTTGTTAGTTTGGTGATGGGTAGATTGGACTAGATTGCCTGCTCAACTCTGGGTATTCCCACTTCCGCACCTTATGGGGGTTTCTGAAACCGTAATCGCATTCAATTTAAGATAATTTACAAAACAATTGCGAACCAAATATATATAATTTTGTAATCCAATAAATTCTATCCTGAAAATACGTAATGGAATCATGGAGTGGATGAGCTATTTTGTTAGCCAAAGTGATTTTCTGGATAGAATCATTACGATCGCTACCAACTGAACGTATTCAAGCTTTAAACCAATCATAATATCGGCATCACAACTATCTCAGGAACAACTGCAGGGAACATATTTAATCAAATTTTCAAAACGATTTTATCACAATGCAATCCTGAAAATGAGCATGCACAACAGAAAACACAGTTTATTAATTTCTGCCGCATAAAAGCTTGATTTTACATACTACTGTATTAGAAAAATGGAAGTAAAAAGTTAGTTAACGGTTATGATAAGTTCTGGAAATTGATTTCTAATGCGATTGGCCGGTATCTACGAAGTTAGTCTCCCAGCCTTTAGGCTTGCAACACGGAAAAAGAGACCTGTGACAAAGCGGGAGAAGAACGGAGACCACAGGATTGGAATAATAACAATTTTTTTTTCTAATTTACCAATTGGGTGTGACTATTGCAAATTACAATTACTGCAAACAGTTGTAATTAATTGTCACCATTGCTAATTGACATTATACAATCGATTTTCCGCAACAATTTTGGTCAATTATGAGTTAGTTAGGTCAAAAACGATATTCAAATCTTATCAAACTTTTGATTTTGAGGAGTGCAAGATAAAGAAAGAAGTAGGGCCTATTGTCTATTGCAATTGCAGCGTTGCAATCTTCCAATGAATCACTTTCAGGTGGAGCTACATCGCCAAAAAAATTTTATCCTGATGGGCCATGATATGAGTCTTATCTCGACGAATGCAGTTACAGCAAAATTAGAGGTAATTTGGTGTTAAATTATTAAGAGGAGATGATCAATGTATAAATTACGAAAATGATCCCATGTTGAGACACTTGTAGTTTTTGTATGTTTCCTGTTTGTAGAGGCCTCATAGAATTACTTCAATTTTTTCATTATAGCAAAAACAAATCCTTAGGATTTTTTGCTTCCGTCTAGACTCAAAAAGACAGGAAATAATTCACATGTAATTGACCGAAACATTTTCATTCAAATTACAGTTACATCACGAATATCCCAATAACAATTATAAGTTTCAATAACAGTTTGAACTTTAAGTCAATTTACAAATATAAAGTTACAATTACTTTAAAATCAGAATCTTTCAATTACATTTAACCATTACCGGGTACTTCAAAAATTGCAATTAATTTACACAATTACAATTATACCTACTGTAATTTGTTCCCAATCCTGACGAAGACCAAACCGCTGGGCTGTGATTCTCATCCTGAATATCCTGAGTGCCGCAGGATTGCCACATCGTTAACAATGGTAGATGCGGATGGTATGGAGCGACGGATGTGACACCGGGAATGCATCTTCTTTTACAACAGTGTTTATTAGAAGTTGGCAGCATGCTCACCGGCCTTTGAACTTTACGCTCGATTGGATGAGAATGTTGATGATATTAAGCGCAGACTCAAGAAGTACAAAAGTACAAATTTATCAGACGGGGCATATCGAAAGATTTTATCAATGAGCTTCTCTCCAAATTATGCATTGTGAGGTAATGCGTGGATTTTCCGTCAAACAAACAAGTTTCATTGTGTCAGTTAAAGCTTAATGAAGACTTTGCAGAATTGCTGGACATTTGCAGTCAAAAGAAATGTATTTATGGCTGAAGTAATGTGACAATTTTCAGTACTCCTTTGGGACAAGGATGTGGAGCGGAATCGGAGTCCATCAAATGATAGGACTACGGACTCCGGCCTATAACTAGACCCGAAATATATAATACGAGCAAATTATCTATCCTCGTGCATGACTGTCACTGTCTTTATGTCAACTTTCTCCGTCAAACAAAAGTACAGAGATAGCAAAGCTTGCAATTGTTGAGGAAATTAACCGTGATAGTGAAAAAAGGATTGTCTTTTCACTCGGTGATTTAGTAGAGAAGACAAGCCTTCCTAGACTCGATCACACTTGTGCACCAAAGGTCACATCAGAGACAAAAATGAAATATTAGTTTGTTTGAGAACATTACCTCTTATCCTCACGTTAATCGTGTGTGATGGCTCCTCCAAAGCGCATATTAAAATCGAAAGTGTACTCATATTTTTTGGATAAGGATGGGGGATTTTCCTGCCTGGTAAAGACTGGAGAAAAACCGTGTGAAGCATGCATCAACAAGATGGGAGGAGCCGAGTCGCATGCATCCAACTTAAAGCGACGCTTGACAAACTTTCATCGAAATTGATTGATAATTGATACAGCAATGATCACTAAAGACAGGGCCAGGTAATGATCTATGATGTAGGTTGCAGTTTATTTTCAAAAAATTGGGCTATATATACTTACCACCCGGAGTCGGAGTCCTATCAAAATGATTTACTTCAAATGGGTCAGTGAACAGAAACAATAACAACAATTGTTGGTAGGATTTTTACAGCAAATCAAGAATGGCACAACTGCTCGTTATCAACACATCTGCCCTCTCATGAACATCAATAAATGCCTCTGGTATCTTTTATAACAGATCCGGTTTTCTCAAACTGATCAATGCATAAATTTCCGTGTGGGATGATTGCTATCGACATTAAACTGTATTTCTTTTAATTCTAATGTTGTGCGTTGAATAATTTCATGAGCTGGTCCCTCATGCGCAATGACAATCAGCATCAGCATTTGCTGATGAATTCAACAGGCTTCGCATAACATTCTGTTAATCCGTATGTCTACCTCAATTTTTAAGAAGACTCATATTCAGACATTGCCTAAAGGATTCGCTAGAGAAAGATAGCTTTCCTCCTATTAGAACGAAGAGTTATCGAATTATGTCTTTCAAGCAAATGTGTTTGATTTCGCTGAACCTATCTAACCTAACTCCCCATACTGTTGAAAGATTGAATCCTTGTCTCTTCCCCTTTTAAGCAAGACAATTTCTAAAAAGTTTCCAATGTGAGGAATAACAGAAAGATTTTTGTTGTAGGAAATGATCTATATCGATCACAAGAGTTGTGCTATCAATTAACAGGCACTAGATATGGAACGAAGATTGAAAGCTAGCAACATTTTCCACTCATATTTCAGATGTCGAACGAACGCCTGTCATGTATTAAGTCAATCGATTGAGGGACTAAATTTCATTGCAGAGAAACGATCTTTTTATGATTAAACAAACAAATAGTTCCTAGACTCGATCACACTTGTGCACCAAAGGTCACATCAGAGACAAAAATGAAATACTAGTGTGTTTGAGAACATTACCTCCTCACCCTCACGCTAATCGCTAATCGTCTCCTCCAAAGTGGGTATTAAAATCGAAAGTGCACTCATATTTCTTTATATATGTTCAGGTAAGCCTAATGATATATGATGCAGGTCACCAGGTTTTTGAAAAAACTAGGCTATATATATTTGCCACCTTGGAGATCGAGTTGGAGTACCTATCAAAAATGATAGGACTCGTTCACACCACACCACAATAACATCAACCTGGTCCTACCCACCAATCAACCAAACTCCATACTCCTTCGACACAAACCAAGTCAATCCTATAATAACTGAGAAACGATCAAATTCCCTTCCGCCCCCCCGCCACCTCCGCCCTCCACCCATAATACCCCCACCCCACCGGACCCCTCACCAACCGACCAACACCCCGCCTGCCGAAGGGTCAAAACAAACTTGTCGTCCCCTGCGCCCGCGGCGATCCCCCCCCGGTCCCCCCAAAAAACACGTAACTGCGTCCCAGCCGCTCAAAACTACACACCCGAACAGGCGCGCCTTCGAGGGGGGGTGGACAGCCAACCTAGATCAACCGGACCGAATCATAGATTCACGCATCGAAAAACGTCGAACTGACCACACCTAACATTAAGAGACCCATATCACCTCCAACACCATAAAAACCAGACGCGCACAAGCCCATGCATCCCCCCCCCCTACAACCCACAGCCTAACCGCGACCCTGCTGCATCCGACTGCCATCGAAGACAAAAGACCCGCACACCCCCCCAAACCCGAACAACTCCACTAGACCTTCTCCGATCCCAAACATGAACAATTACCAACAGTAAGATCAACCTATGACTTGAACAACAACCCAGCCAAAATCATCAACTCTTCCACGTCACACGAAAAAGGTGCGCCCACAGTCTCACTGGTGTCGGTCCCACACCGCAAAAAGAAAATAAACGACCACCCCGACACCACTCAATATGACATGCCGCCTACCCCATGTGCGCATGCACAACCTTTGGTTTGCACCCCTACCAAGCTCCAAACCTCACAAGCGCAAAAGCATTCAACCACTCCACCCCACGCCCTCCCCACACCCTATAACATATAAAACAACCAGACCGCACCACACCCCCCACTACATGACCCCATACACACCCTCGCATCCCTGGTTTTGGGAAAAGCGATGTTTAAAATTAGCACAAAATTTCCAAGTCTCATTTAAAATTTTGATAGTCTTTTCTGATTACTCCGCCTATGTTGTAAATCAGAACTTTTTTGCTGTGCAAGGAGCTAAAATTTGTCCCATTCCAGAAGTAACGTAGTCCACGGTCAACCTTGTGTAGTTTCCTTGCTTTCATGTCTTTGGTGGTGGGGGGATGTTTTGTTGTTTCCCGTCACTTGTGTTGGGTTCATTCCCCACATGTGTGTCTCGTGACTTGAGTATTTGTCTTGTGGCTTGGTCCCACCAACTTTACCAAGGGCATTTGTGCTTTTTAAAAACGGCACTTAATGCTTTATTTCTGGTCGCCCAAACAACCGAAACAATAACATGACAGTTTTCTGTGAGCAGTCCCGTGGCAAGTTTTCATCATTTCAGTCTGTAGTGGCACTAAGAAATTTAGTTTCCGGCTCAGATGCTGCATGCATATCTAGGAGTCTATGTCGTCATCAATGATGGTTCTAATTTTCTACAAATACGCACTGTCCAATTTCTAGGCATCATAGAGTAAGTAGGTGTAAATAGTAGGTGGAGTGTCGACTCAAAAAAAATGTCAACATATAGCGAAAATTTTTGTATCAAAAGATTCAGTTTTTTGTGGAGATAACCTTTCTGCGAAAAAGGAGGGTATTTTATAACTTTTTAAGAAGCTAAACTTTTGCAAGTTATTTCTTAGTTGTTTATATACTACCGACGTGAAAAAATATAAGTAGTATGACACTTATTAGATATCAAAAGGAATAAGCCTTCACGAACAGGCACAGTATCTGAATTAAGCGGAAATTGAGCCGATTATCAAGGAAATTTCATGAACCACATTATAGTGCAGGTATTCACGGAAAAGTTGACATCTTATTGTGCTTCTTTGCTGAGATTTACAGTTTTAAATTTGATTTTTAACAGCATAGTATCACGATTCACTTAATTTATGTTTCATTTCTTGAATCTGAATAATATCTTCTGTCATATAATTTACATTTTTTAGATCATTGCCCTTGATTATGATATTTTGCTCTTTCAGTGGCGGGCGGGTGATGTGATCACGCTGAAGAAAACACTCTTATTTCTAGGGCTGAGCATCAAACCTAACAGTAACCCATCGAGTTGTTAATTTAGCAAACACTGTCTCTCCTAGATTGTCATGACACGGAGGATTTGTGAAATAGTATTATTCCTTCTGCATTGCTTTCATGATTAGTCAATTCCGTGGTGTTTTCTCCAAAAGTGTAACGAATTATCCATAATCTCACGATTTGGTAACTGAGATCTCAACGTCGAGTTCATTAAATGAAACCGAAACTGTTTTACGACAATGGGGATTTAATTAAATACTGATTTGCGGACTCTACCTACATCTATGCTTAACGCATAAACCTTTTCATTAAACCATGAAGTGGGATCTACATGTCAACCGCGTGTGATCAAAGAGGGCATCTTTGAATAATATAAATTTGATAACAATAAAGAAATTTTAGATAACAATTTAGATTACCCTCAGAAAATTTGCGCTAATCCAGCTGCTCACGCAGTTCTCATTTACCGAACTTATCATGTTCCTCCTCATGACAAACATACGGTCCCTTCTGTCTGCATTCTGATGCTTTTGCAACATCCCGCGATTCGCCTCTTCGTGCACTTTCTTCGACTCAACAGCGAAAAATGCGTATCCACATTATAGTCGGGCAACTCGAATTTTTTTTACCGCTGCCGTACCAAATGTGCATAGCGGCTGTTTCAAATACGCTGGAGCGGCACACTTACCGTACGGTGGACGTCAACAGAGCGTTGCTCGGACAAAACTCGTAGCCGCTCCCGAAATGTTTGCTCTGAAGTTCAACCCCCGACAACTTAGAGGCAGGAACGAAGAGACTCTCTAACAAACCCTTCATATCCGCTTCAAGTCCTTAGCTTTCCGGCATCCTTTAAACTTTGAGTTTTCCTTATTCTTCGTCGCACTTATCGCTTGCATGTCATGTGTGTGACCGTTAATTCTGAGAGCTTTATCAATTATCAATCACTGACTTTTTGAGGCCTTATATGTAGAATTATTGTTAATTATTATTATAAAGTTTAGGACGTGCAAGGCAGAGTGTATTTCTATCGCCTTTAAAAAATCGGCCAACTTCAAACAGAGTACTTCGGAGAGATGCAAAGATGTGCCTTCATTACAAATAAGATGGTCTGTTGTCCTTCATAACAAGTACAGTTCATCTTCATCGTTTCGATATTGATGCAGTCGAATAAAGAATTAATCAGCTATCGTTGTTTCAGGATTTCCTATTGATACATGCATGCCCATAAATTTCATGGCAATGGCTTTTCGAATGACCATCAGATGGTAAATTTCCAGCATCACGGAGAATACGGCAAAG
>CAJQUW010011549.1:0-10838 GCA_907163375.1 Prostheceraeus crozeri | reverse complement strand
CAACATAAGTGCATGAGTTCTTGTTGCATTCGTTCATTGACTTATCTTACTCGTGATGCTATGGTATTGACATACATCGTCACATGCATTGCTACATGTTCTTAATCTTGATGACTCTTTTCTATGTTGAAACAATGTAGATATCATTGTCAGTTGGCATGTAATGCATTTCTGATTTTATTGTCAATGGTTATTTTGTCATTGAACTGATGAACTTTTACCAACAAGATGCTCTTGTTCACAGCGTAACTGTCGATGCCTGTAGAAACGAGCACGTTGCTGTCTTGTTCTCAATAGTGTTGCCATAAATGTAGAGTTTTGGATAATAAATTCCATCTTTTCCTAAAAGATTGCTTCAAATCCAATGTTCTTTGTTTTGTTACAATGAATACAACAAACACAAATTTCGTTTATTTAAGACTTAAAACTTAAAGATGATAGTTATAAAGGCTGAAATTGCTGTGAAATTCGACGATGCAAAACTGTTTTGTGTTAAATACGAGGAGTATGTCTGCCCATGATTGTTTTCTACGATGTTGTAGAAGTTTGATACTTTCCTTGATCAGGACTGAGATGTCGGTCAACTTTTGACCCGAATCCGAGTCCGAGTGTGGGCAAATTTGAATTATTTGTTTATACCAGATCCTCAGATGGTCACAAGCAGTTTTAGACATGAGAAGTGTGACCACCTCATCTGTTTGGTCATACACGTGAAAATTATCGGACTGTGATTACATGGTGTACGAAAGTCATGTCAGCCATCATGAAAGAAGGCTCCGGTATTAGATTTTTCACTTCAAACTGCAGAATGTCCGAGAAATCACCGCACCTCAACAGAATATGAGTAGGATGATCATGTAATCATCAGGATTGCCTTGATTTCTCCGACACTTTGTACATGCATTTTTCAGGTGAAAAATATTATTTTGTGAACTGAAAATAATCATTTTGTAATTTTTCAATTTCAGTTTTGTAAATATTTGACATCTTTCATCAATTCTGTCAACTCGAATGTGTTTTGTATTTGTGTAGAATTGATTTCCTGCAAAATATATTCTCTCATATCAATCAAGACTTTTCATTATCATCCAATTCGATTCCGCTGCTGCAAACACAATTTTGAAAAAGTCGAAGTTGAGATGTTAATCATAAAATCGAATAGCGCTGATATCAACACGAAACAGTTTATAAAGTTAAAGAAACAAGAAGAAATCATTCACAGTTGAGTTGATTGCATTTAAAAATGACATCACAGTATTTTGTATTTTGATATGCACACAGAGTTTCAAACAACATGAAATCAACTTGAAATAAAATGAAGAATAATCAGAATTTTTGATAATAATTCAGAGTTGAAAGTTTGCGAACTCCACAGTAGTCTTGTGTAAACGTCGGATGAACAAACTTCAAGTAAACTGTCTTTAACTGCAGATCCAAAATTCTTCAATCGCTGCATGTAACGATCATATGTAACGATTCTGAACTTTTCGCAATAGTTTGGATATGCTAAATCAAATGAACCAAAATCTATTTCGGATATTA
Source organism: Prostheceraeus crozeri (assembly GCA_907163375.1). Classification (NCBI taxonomy): domain Eukaryota; kingdom Metazoa; phylum Platyhelminthes; order Polycladida; family Euryleptidae; genus Prostheceraeus; species Prostheceraeus crozeri. Next base: position 9,296 of record CAJQUW010011549.1, on the reverse strand, counting down.
ATCGGTAATTTTCTCGTTCAACTTTATTAGACTTTATGTATTAGATATAGCTTCATTTCATAAATTATCAGAATCAAGCAACAAAATTCATAGTTTGAGATTTTATTGGCAAAAATGATAGTAGATGCTTGATATGAAAAAAATGCATTCTAATTTCTGAAAAAATGCTCATACCTATCAGAGTTCTCAGATTAGTAGCATTATTCATGATAGAATAGCATTAATGCTAAATTTATTGATTCACAATATTACAATCATCATTGTGATCATCAATTAACGCATACTTGTAAGCATTGCCCATACACAAGCAGGCCTAAGAAATATGTTGAGAAGTCATCAAACATCAATCATTGGATTTACATCATGCATTATGCATTAACAATTCAATTTGTTTGACCACCAAGGAGGAGGTCCCAGTGTATTCAAATCCACGTCATTTTGATTGAGATCATTGATTCTTTATATCAATTTATCAATTAACTTTCTTCAATATGAATTCTTCGCATAACGCCGCAGTACTTTGTTTCTCGAAAAGAAAGAAAATCATCTGCTGCAAAAAACGAATACCATCTGCTCAAATATTTCTAAATAGTCAATTTGATAGCTTTGCAGACCAATTTGTGGCATAATCACATGTCAAAACTTATAAATCACTTCGTTCACTCAATAAAAGGAAAAGTGAGTATCGAAGTGGGGTACTGTGAACCATGTTCAAAGTGCCGCATTTTGGGGGGTTCAATGTGAGTAGTATATAGTGTGACATCCGGCGCGACGCTTCGCTTCGCTTTGCTTCGCTTCGCTTGCGCCGGATGTCACACTTTTGCGGGGTTTTTTCAAAAAATCAAAATTTCAAAAATTTAGGTAGACTTCAAATTTCACGTGGCGAAGGCCCAAGGGGGGAAAAATTTAGGTAGTGACAAATTTTCAAAAAAACAAAATTTCAAAAAATTTAGCGGTCTACGAAATATCACGTAATCTCAAATTTGAGAATTACAATTTTCTCGCTTAAATCATGTCCGTTCAAGGACACCGAAAAAATCATAAAAGTTAAGAATCTCAAAATTTGAGAATTACAATTTTCATTGCTTAAATCATGACCGTTCAAGGACACCAAAAATCATAAAAGTAGAGAATTTCAAATTCATGAATTTTATCCATCTTTCAGGTTTTTAAAATATATCATGTGACTAATAATATTTCTTTAAGAATGTAACACAATCTCTCACAATGCCTGTTATTGTTACTGCTTTGCACTTCAGATGTTCACTCAATTGTAGAGAACATCTGCTTCTCGCATTTATGAAATAAAAGCATTTTAGTGTAAGAGCTGTGACCTCCAACTCAAACATTTGAAAGGAAACAATGTATGAAAGAACAAACAGCTGCTACACCCACTTATTCATTTGTAAAGACGTGGCATATAATTGCAGCATGTAGGAAGTAAGACTTTCATTTTATCAATTCCATTAATCAGTAACTAGTGACTGTTTTCTTTCCTTATTGCAAAATGCCACAAAACGTACTGCCGCAGAAGCTTTTTCGTTTTACATGCCGATTTTACTAAACTTCAATTAAAGAAGAGCACAAGGAAACTGCGAATAAATACTTTGAAGAGTGGAAGTTAGAAATTCAATCGAGAAAGAAGAACAAATTGGACTCATCAAAAACAAGTGGGGATATTACAGTAAAAATAGAACAGTATCTTAACATACTACAATTCCCCAGTTCAATGTTACAAAAGAACATTTCATTACCATCGAAGATAGTGCTACTATGATTTCAAAAACTGATTGGCAAGTGATAAAGTGCACCATGGGTCGTTGCTGGAGAAGTGCTGTTATCAAGGTTATGGATTTAAAAGAATTCTGGAAATTGAGTGACAATAAAAAAAACAGATTTGTGGTCACTTGGAATATTTAGGAATTTCTATAAACGTAAGTTATTGTTTATTTCTTGATGAACTTATTCAGATTCTAATTCTACCACACGTATTATTTTTAAATTCATCAATGCCCATTAGTTTTGTTAGAAAAACATTTTAAAGAAATCAAAATTTATATAGAAAAATTGAATTCAACCGACAAACTATAGAAGAAATGAGGTTTGGTTCCCAAGATGAATGAACATTAACTGTGTTGTTTCACTTTTTAAGATATGTGCAATGTAACATACATATTTGATGTATACATATTTATGAAGACTTCTTTATAAGTAGATAAACACATTTTGGATTATTTTGAAATGTAATTCTTATTTTCTTTTGTTCTCCAGTCTCATGGTAGAAGACTGACATTGTACATGTATGATAAGATTGATTGTTGTATTATTATATTTGATATTTTAAGAATGATTCATGGAACTTAGTAGTATTGCATTTTGGATTATTTTGAAATGTAATTCTATTTTTTCTTTTGTTCTCCAGTCTATGGTAGAAGACTGACATTGTACAATTGTATGATAAGATTGATTGTTGTATTATTATATTTGATATTTAAGAAATGATTCATGGAACTTAGTAGTATTGCATTTTGGATTATTTTGAAATGTAATTCTATTTTCTTTTGTTCTCCAGTCTCATGGTAGAAGACTGACATTGTATGATCTATATTTCAGTATGTAACATAATCTTTGATATTTAAGAATGATTCATGGAACTTAGTTAGTATTGCATTTTGGATTATTTTGACAAATGTAATTCTATTTTCTTTAGTTCTCCAGTGCTCTTCATGGTAGAAGACTGACATTGTACAATTGTATGATAAGATTGATTGTTGTATATTATATTTGATGCAAAATACACTGCCGTTGTTTTCATTTTCCTGTACAAGAAGTAGACATTATTACAGTTATTGGAATTTATTTCATTTAAAATGAATGATGAAATCCGACAGTTATACTGAGTAATATAGGTGATATATTACCTCAGGTTAATAACATGACTGAGTTCGTAGAAATATACGACAAACAAACAACTACGTAATTCGATTTAAAAAGCAATTCAGAGATTGTTTTCAAAATATTTATTCAAAATATTTCTTTAAAAAATGGAAGAAACAAAAATGGAAGAAACCGCAAGAATATAGACATCCTTCGTTATCATATGAACGTAGTTCTCTACTTTAATGGACATGAAAAGATTAACATTGAAAAACACAAAGATAGAGTACGCTATATGAAAGATAAGGAATCTCAATTATTATTAAGATTAGAGCATTATAAAAAATTAAGAAAGAGATGGACTAAAGTTAAGAATGTAACACAAGGAATTGGCATATTCTTAACAATAAGTTTATGGTGCTTTAACAATTGTTATATCTTCTGGTGTTTTAGTAATTCCAGTAGTTGCTACAGCTTTAACAGGTACGGGCGTTTTTGCAACTTCACTTGTTACAATGTTAGATAAATCTTTAATAACTAAGAAACGAAAATCATTAAAAACTAAGCATTTACATATTAAAGAAGTCTATGATAAAACTACATTACTATTTCAAAGAGTATGCGATGATAATGTTATTACGTTAGATGAGATTGAAAAATTTGATCAAATAGCTAATAAAGCTAATAAAACGCCATTTCATTTTAAAGTCCGAAAAAGTTGATGATAAGAATAAACAGATGGCAAAATTTCTAGTGAATGGCAAAATTTCTAATGAAGAAAATGACAAAATTTTTTTAGAAGAGCTAAAAACTTTAAGCGAAAATTTAAGCAAAACTTTATTAAACAAAACTTAAAGCGAAAAGATGTCAAACAACAAAGCAATAAAAAAATAATTTGTTCAGTAAAATGTTTTTGCTGTATTCCAATGTTACCACAAAATTCAAATATTATATTTTAAAAATGGATAAAATTAGAGCTGATAATTTTAAAAGAATAAAACAATTAGAAGAGTTACTAAAACAAAGAATTATTATGAAAGGAAATCATCTTCTACTTAGTATGATAAATGCTGGTATTCAATCTGATATGTTTGAAAAATGCAGCAAACCGAGCAAGTAAAAACTGATTTTGAAAAAACTATGGAACCATTTAAAACTCTTGAAAAGAAAGTACAAATAATGATAAAACAAATTGATATAACAGATCCAGAGCACAAAACTATATTAGATGACTATGGATTACTAGAATCAAACATTAATAAGAAATTACCAAAATCTATGCAATTTGAACATTCTATTTCATTTATAGATGGAAAAACAATACCTAGATTTTATCTCGGTCAAAAAGAAATATTTCCACAACCTTTTCGAGGTATAATTTTTTCACCAGATAAATCTCCTTTTAATTTAGATAGAAATTTTGTTGATCTTTTAAGAGGAGCAGATTTAAATAATTATGCTGTAGAAGATCTCATAAAATATAAAGCTATGTTAGACAGAGTTGGTGCAGTAAAATCTCTTAGACGTTATAAACAATTAGAAAATTTATTATCAACGGGAGTTAAAGTAGGGAAAGGTTTATCTGAAAAACAGAAAACTGAAACAAACTGTATTTTTACCAGATGTATCCACAAGAATTACTAAATAGATTAAATATTTTAATATCTGCAATAAAAGAAGGACATAATTCTAGTTTCAATGAAATTCATGCTATATTGAAAAGACTGTTAGAAAAGAAGATTCTAAATGAAGAGCATTATAAAAGTATAACCGGACATCTCTGATGTCCTCCAGGGCTTCGCCCGTAGCTGAAATATGATGTTTCTAATTTTTTTTAAAAAAAATATTTATTTAAAATTTTAACTAAAAAATGTGTTCAGCAGATTTTGTCAAAATTAATAATCATTTAGAAAATTTGACAGAGATTTTGGGTTCATCAAAATTTAGTACGACGTTAAAAATTATAACAACTACTTCATCACACACTTGTAATTTAGAACCCATTCTACATTTAGAACAAAATAAAAATTATCAAATTGCATTGACTAGTTTCTCCACATTTAACACTATTCAAAACGTTATGAAAGATGTGAATGATCAATTGAAATATTCTACTGATAAAGGCAAAACATGGAAAATACTAACTTTTCTTCCTGGTTCTTACGAAGTTGAATCCATATCAAATGAAATTAAGAGACATTTAGGTATACCATTTAAAGATAAGAAACAATTACATTTTGCAGTTGAACCGGCAGTTAATAAATTTTCTCTTACTTTAGACGAAAATCATCAAGTTGATTTTAATCATGATAGATCATTGTCAAAGCGTATTAGGATTTAATAAAACAAACCTATAGTCATAGGTTATCATTTATGTTAGTGAGAAGATTCCAAAAATAACTGAAATAGAATTCAATTGTTGTACATTGTGACATTATTGAAGGAGGATATATAAATGGTAAATTGTCAAATTTAATATTCAGTTTTCCAGCTTTTACTGTACCCATTGGTTATAGATTAAATGTAATTCCGCAAACATTAATATATTTCCCTATTACAAGAAAAACTATTAACAACATTAACATTAGAATCACTGATGAAAAAGGAAAAGAAATAAATTTTGGAGGTGAAGAGATTATGATAGATCTTTTGGTTCGAGAGGTATAAACTCCCACGCGAAGCTAGAGAAGTTTAATTTTCTTCTTCTTCTTTAGAAACAAAAAATAAAAAAATAAAAATAAAATTTTTTTATTAACCCTCGGACGGCCAAGGGTGGTTCTCAGAACCTCCTATTTATTCAAATAAAGATAACTAATAAACGAAAGAGTTTTGAATGATGACAGTTAATGACTTTTATCCTATGTATCTTGACATCAGAATTGTAAAGTTTGAGCATTATATTTTTGAAACGAATGGATTTAAATTTAATTTTTAGGTACATCTCACTTAGACATCAAATAAACGAAAAAAACGATAGTGTTCAAAACTATTCAACTCTATTTGATACATAATATAGAATTTTTTACTATCAAATTGCATAACATATATAGCGTGTACATGTACTATAGAAAAAGGAGGTATAAAACTATGTATAATTATTACCAATTGGCTATTACAGATAAAGTTGAGAGTCACAAACACTGATGACATACAATAACTCATAGGCTGTGAATGCTTGCCACAAACTGGCACCTCGCATTTGGAACAGCAGGGAAACGTGTCTTGTTTGAATTTCTTGCTAGATTTCCCACCTTCCTTACAAACGAAAACATCTTTGAACAGCAGATAAGCATTGGCTGCTAATTTCATGTTCATCGTGGACTCGTTCCGTGTTCGTAAACTTTCTTCAAAATATCAATCGTTGCAGATGGACAATCAATAGGATCTTGAAGTCTATCCACTCACATGCTGAGCAGCACAGTTCATGTGCCAATGAGTGGAGAAATAACCCTTCTGCGCCGTTGTGGGCCAACTGCAGAAGGGTCCAGTCAGGATGATTCAAATTGAACAATGTGAAGGTATTGACGCCACTAAGTCCAAACATATTATGATAAAATGGACCACTGTCCATCGTCGCGTAGGGACCCGTGTGGTTGGTATGCTTGCACATTTCGTCCACAGTTGTCTACAGCTCCTTTAGGTCCGAGTTGTAATACATCTGTATTTCGCTCTTTTTCTTGATGTTATTTTCAATTGTGGAATTGGTGATGCATTGTCGATAGGAGAAATACTTTTTTCTTTGCTGAGTATTGATGGCGATTGTTGTGTCACTTTTTTATCTGTACCGCCAAAAACAAAGACAGATTCGAATTTTTTCTTTCGTTTGAAGAAAGCACAGGCGGCAGATGCCTTTTGTTGGTTGCAACAGTTCCAACATAGGTAGTTTTTCCTCTCCAGGAGTTCTTCGGCGAGCTCAAGAGAAGTGAAGATAACCGGTCTCCTGTGGACATTCGCAGACCTTTTTCGAAAAAAAGGCGCTGCAAGATTCATTACCAACCTTTTAGCTTTGTTTTCTTCTTTATGTCAGGAGGAGGGCGTCGTGATCTTCAGGGCGTTTCGTCAATGGACTGCCGTTTAGAAAGTAGCGAACATTTGCGTCACAGCACCAACGAATGAAGCTCCCCATATTTCCCGGGTTTCGAAGGATTATATATTCGATGTGGATGATTACTACACTTGGATGCAACTAATTGTTCGTCAACACAAATACACGACGTCGGTTCGAAGATAGTCTCAATCGTGAATTCCTATCTTCCCAAATTTCCCTCATCGCCGCAAATGTGTCAGTTTTCTTTCGATCCTCCGAAGATTGATGTCGTCCAAAACAAAGACAGCGATTCCACAGCTTGAAGAGATTACGACTCATGACGGTACGATAGAAAGTCGAATATTTGACATTCCAAAGCTCATCGATTGGGATTTTTATTGTCTTGATTGGCTCCCCGAAAGTATGAGAATAGCAATATAGGCTTTTAGAGATGTCATTGTGAATTGAATAGGTAAACTCAATGCATCCGCTTTCATTTGAGAGAACGTGAGAACTTTCTGAAGAAGATCATCAGTCCAGAAAAAGTTGCCAAGTTTCCATTTTAGTGTCTTTTCTCACTGACGGTTGAGACTGGTAGGGCCACCAGAGTTTCGCAGGATATTAGCTGCGTCACCTCTGCGTTGAACAGGTCTTCGCTATACCACTAATCTGACCATTTTTATCAATGTACATTTGCTGTGTTATCTTGTGATATAAGGCTGCTTTCGGTTTCATGTAAAGCGTCTTCTCAATTGCACGATTTCATCATCACTGTCCACGTCCAATTCGTGATACTTCATCACCCACCATCAGCTTCGGCTGTGGACGTCTCTTATATGCTGAACATCAAGCAATTCCGATTCAATCAGATGCTGCGTCTTCTCCATCTTCGAAAACAGTACAAATAGATTGCTCAGCTGTCAAAGCAGCTATTCGTTTCGGTTGTGCCTGCGAGCCATGCTTTCTGTTGCACACGATCGAGCAAACAAGAAGCGACAGCCGAGATGAACAGCTATTCACACTATATGACTTGAGTCATTGTCATTCATTGTCACGCACCAGCGAAAGCGGTTTGTTCTCTCACCTCCCGCATCCCACGCACACACACACACACACACACATGAAGGCTTGGCTGATTGCTTTGAAGTTCATTAACGAGCGCGACAAACTCATTCACTTCCGATAAAGAATAAGGATCTTAGAAGTTTAAATGGTGTATGGCCTAGGCTATAGAATCGAAAATAATTTCTGCGAAATTGCAATTTTATGACTAACAGTTCAGAGAGGAAGCTTTCGTTACCATTACTTGACACTAATGTAATGTCTGTTTTTTTTTTTTTTTTTTTGTTTTTTTCTTTTTTTTTTCTCTGTTTTTATTTTCGTGTTTTTTTTTCTTCCCCCCCCCCTTCTTTTCTTCCTCGCCTCAATTAAAAACAATATATATGTCGAATTAGTGATGGGAGGCATTTTCAAGCCACCCTTGGCCGTACCTAGGAATATAACCGACCTTGGCCGTCCGAGGGTTCAAAAGTTATTTAAAAAAATGAGGACGTTGAACTGATAGTGTATAAGTAATGGTAAAATACGCCTCTTTAACCTCCATTTAAATAAAAAAAAACTTAAAATAATTCATCAACATCTCCAAATTTATCTAATAAAGTTTTGTCAGTTAGTTTGTGGAAGATCAGGTTAGTGGAAAAAAAAGAAAACAAGTTATCTATTGTGTTAAAATTTTAACGACCTCCAAATTTTTTGGATTATAACAATCTTTTTTGAATAATTTATAACAACAACGGCAGAACAACCCGTCTATCAATTTTTAAAATATGGAATATTGAAATTAATCTTAAAAAATTCAGCAATTGCTTCCATTATTCAAAGAATGATTTTTGCTTAATGAAAAAATCTGAAGGATGAAGAAGAAATTAAGTTCGTGGTGTGAAGAAGCAACAAAACATAATCAGTTAGTTGAAACCTTAAAATAAAGCATATAAAGATACAATACTAGTGATAGTGGTAATATGCAAGATCCTATAGTAAACTAGATAAAACATATGAAACATTGTGTAATATTGATGATTGTGTTAATGATAGCAATCTGGTCAGTTCAGAGAAATTATTTCAAAGAGGTAGACATAATAACTGTAGTGTTTTTTATTTAACACAAAGTATGCATCATTAGAGGGAGTGTTATTAGAAAGATGATGCAATATATTTATACTATTTGAAATAATTGCAAGAAGAAACTTAAGTGATTTGTTAAGAGATTTATGTGTAAGAAATAAAGATGAATTTTAAACAATCGTGTAACATGCTTGGTCAAAAGATATGGATTCATTACAATTAATATTGATAAAAAAATTCATGAAAGGAGTTCATCGAACAATTGTTC